>OZ008353.1:5566501-5678245 GCA_963931975.1 Cataclysta lemnata
AGATAAATAATAAAAATATAAAGATTTTGGTTGTTAGAAGTAGATGGTTATTGGGAATTCTGCCCCACCTCCGTTCGTCGGGCTCACGCCCTCACTCACTTCGGTTGACCAGAATTCCCAATAACCATTATGTATGCTAGAATCCTCCGGAAGATCACGCACTGAACAGACTCCTAAACTGTTCAGCTGGAAGCACCGTGTTAGAGTAACTCCCTGCGAGCCCGTGGTAAGATCACGCACTGAACAGACTCCTAACAGGTGTTGGCTGAGAGAACCGTGGTAAGTATCCCTCTGCGAGCCCATGGTAAGATCACGCACCAACACCTTCTAAACTGTTCGGCTGGAAGCACCGTAGTTAACTCCCTGCGAGCCCGTGGTAAGATCACGCACCGAACAGACTCCTAAACTGTTCAGCTGGAAGCACCGCAGTAACTTCCTGCGAGCCCGTGGTAAGATCACGCACTGAACAGACTCCTAAACTGTTCAGCTGGAAGCACCGTGTTAGAGTAACTCCCTGCGAGCCCGTGGTAAGATCACGCACTGAACAGACTCCTAACAGGTGTTGGCTGAGAGAACCGTGGTAAGTATCCCTCTGCGAGCCCATGGTAAGATCACGCACCAACACCTTCTAAACTGTTCGGCTGGAAGCACCGTAGTTAACTCCCTGCGAGCCCGTGGTAAGATCACGCACCGAACAGACTCCTAAACTGTTCAGCTGGAAGCACCGCAGTAACTCCCTGCGAGCCCGTGGTAAGATCACGCACTGAACAGACTCCTAACAGGTGTTGGCTGAGAGAACCGTGGTAAGTATCCCTCTGCGAGCCCATGGTAAGATCACGCACCAACACCTTCTAAACTGTTCGGCTGGAAGCACCGTAGTTAACTCCCTGCGAGCCCGTGGTAAGATCACGCACCGAACAGACTCCTAAACTGTTCAGCTGGAAGCACCGCAGTAACTTCCTGCGAGCCCGTGGTAAGATCACGCACTGAACAGACTCCTAAACTGTTCAGCTGGAAGCACCGTGTTAGAGTAACTCCCTGCGAGCCCGTGGTAAGATCACGCACTGAACAGACTCCTAACAGGTGTTGGCTGAGAGAACCGTGGTAAGTATCCCTCTGCGAGCCCATGGTAAGATCACGCACCAACACCTTCTAAACTGTTCGGCTGGAAGCACCGTAGTTAACTCCCTGCGAGCCCGTGGTAAGATCACGCACCGAACAGACTCCTAAACTGTTCAGCTGGAAGCACCGCAGTAACTCCCTGCGAGCCCGTGGTAAGATCACGCACTGAACAGACTCCTAACAGGTGTTGGCTGAGAGAACCGTGGTAAGTATCCCTCTGCGAGCCCATGGTAAGATCACGCACCAACACCTTCTAAACTGTTCGGCTGGAAGCACCGTAGTTAACTCCCTGCGAGCCCGTGGTAAGATCACGCACCGAACAGACTCCTAAACTGTTCAGCTGGAAGCACCGCAGTAACTTCCTGCGAGCCCGTGGTAAGATCACGCACTGAACAGACTCCTAAACTGTTCAGCTGGAAGCACCGTGTTAGAGTAACTCCCTGCGAGCCCGTGGTAAGATCACGCACTGAACAGACTCCTAACAGGTGTTGGCTGAGAGAACCGTGGTAAGTATCCCTCTGCGAGCCCATGGTAAGATCACGCACCAACACCTTCTAAACTGTTCGGCTGGAAGCACCGTAGTTAACTCCCTGCGAGCCCGTGGTAAGATCACGCACCGAACAGACTCCTAAACTGTTCAGCTGGAAGCACCGCAGTAACTTCCTGCGAGCCCGTGGTAAGATCACGCACTGAACAGACTCCTAAACTGTTCAGCTGGAAGCACCGTGTTAGAGTAACTCCCTGCGAGCCCGTGGTAAGATCACGCACTGAACAGACTCCTAACTACCTAATATATCAAAACTGTACTAGCTTTCTAAATATCTCTCTTTCTCTCTCTCGCTCTAGAGACTTCATATACTTACTACTTATACTTACTTTTGTTACCTTTTTAGCAAAACCAACCATTAAAACCTTTAGCTATCACATACTAGGCAAACTTGTATGTGATCGCTTATTACCTTTTATTACCTTTTAATACCTTTTACTACCAAAACTTCGAGTACCTTAAGCTATCACATACAATAAGTAAACTGTATGTGATCGCTTATTACCTTTTATTACCTTTTAATACCTTTTACTACCAAAACTTCGAGTACCTTAAGCTATCACATACAATAAGTAAACTGTATGTGATTGCTTATTACCAAATAATCATACTATCTCTAAGGGAATGGGGAATATGGGGTAGCATTTTTTAATAAAATTTTACATTGTTATCGTGCATACTAAAATTCTACGTTTGCTGAACATCCCTGTTGTCTTGCAATGAGCAGGAACTCACTCTCTGACCTGAAATCAACAACAATAAAAAATATTACATTAATTGAAAACTTTTCCTCATAATGCCCTTTGTTGCAGTGGGATACTTACAAGTTACATAAAGCAAACACCTTGTCGTTGTAATCACCAACACCCAACTCCATTATCGAACAAGTATCCTAAAATTAAAAACATGTATTAACTTTTATTACTAGCTAAAAATAAATAGATAATAATATGTCAATTTCATAATCATAATAATTATGCACTTTAATATATTCATTAGGAATAAAGAGGTTAGTGTGTCGCCTTTTTGGGGAAAACTTGGAGTAAGCGTTTGGGGCTCTATGAGAATTCAATAAAACTAACAAATAATTTTTTCTGCTTAAATCGTTAGGTAAAGTTGTAATAATTTTTGGGTCTTTAAATTTTTAAGATTTTTTTCCAATTGCTAATTTTAACAAGTTAGTATCATCGACCCAATAAATGCATTTTATTAACCTTTGACTCATAATTTTCAAGAATATTTAAAAAATAACAAAATATATAAATCTTTGAAATAAATTACCTTGGTAAATATGCATTTTATGAAAATAGTTTATATGATGTATATTGGTCTAATAGATGTCCTGAATCGATTGAGACCGAAAAAGAGGTTGTCTGTTCGTCGATTATTTTGTCGAAATTTGTTCCTTACCTTTATATTTAAAGTAATATGACAAAACTATTTAATCGTTATAGATTATATTACTACCACGTGTTGCATTTACAAAAATTATTAGCAATAAATAGTACATTAATACATTTTGATCAGTTTCAAAAATATACTATTCTGGATTTTGAAGTATGTAATTAGTTAATTTAAAGTAATATGATAAAACTATTTAATCGTTATAAATTATATAACTACCACGTGTTGCATTTACCAAATTTATTAGCAATAAATCGTACATTATTTTGATCAGTTTCAAAAATATACTATTCTGGATTTTGAAGTATGTAATTAGTTAATTTAAAGTAATATGATAAAACTATTTAATCGTTATAAATTATATAACTACCACGTGTTGCATTTACCAAATTTATTAGCAATAAATCGTACATTATTTTGATCAGTTTCAAAAATATACTATTCTGGATTTTGAAGTATGTAATTAGTTAATTTAAAGTAATGTGATAAAACTATTTAATCGTTATAAATTATATAACTACCACGTGTTGCATTTACCAAATTTATTAGCAATAAATCGTACATTATTTTGATCAGTTTCAAAAATATACTATTCTGGATTTTGAAGTATGTAATTAGTTAATTTAAAGTAATATGATAAAACTATTTAATCGTTATAAATTATATAACTACCACGTGTTGCATTTACCAAATTTATTAGCAATAAATCGTACATTATTTTAATCAGTTTAAAATATATACTCTTCTGGCTTTAAATTAATAAAAGATAGGTTTGATAGGAAAAAATTAAAATAAAGAATAATTCTTGAAATATTTTTTTTTATAACCAGAAATACCTAATTGGACAAAAAAAGTAAGCAGAAATAATTGTGAGCACTTACCTGATGTTATTTATAATATTTCACAATTTTCTTCGTTTATTGTAATTAACATTGAATAGAAAATGTTAATTATTAATACACTGAACACGCACGTGGTCGATAGCTAGTTGCCGAAGTCGTCGCCGTTCCCATTGCAATGGACGAGAACGTGGGAACAGAAACTCGAGCTTCGCTTGCACTCCCCCCGCATTAAAGTCTGAGAGCTTAGCACTATTTTATCAACACATTAAAACATACCAATAAGTCAAATTATAATAAAATATGATACGTTAGTTTTCATAAACTAAATGCTCTTAAATAATAATGAAATATTTTTAAAATAAATATGAAAACAAAAAAAAATACAATTCTAATTATACCATTGTTTTCAGTCATAAATCTTTATTTTTCTGTCACAAACAAGAGCATATAATATTTTTTTTAGTTTTTTAATTGTTTCATGTTGTTATAATGGATTTTAATATGAAGGTCCTAATTATTTGAAAGAATATTGCTACTTACACAATTACCTTTAAAGCTAGCTCTCGAACTATAATAGTGATGTTAAAAATTTAATATGTGTTCGATGGTGTTTTATATTTACTCGATATTCCAATACATAAGGGTTAAAGTTTATGCAATGTTTTCTTTTACTTACAACTAAATAAATATTGGGTAAAACATTGTTCCTGCGGTATTTTGTTACAAATTATTAGCTTTCAACTACTGGTACTAGTTTTATAACTAAACTATTTTAGTATTAGATATATTGTTAAACGATAGAGAGGAGCCCTCTCAACACAGATTGTTAAAGAGAGGACACCTTCAACAATCTGTAAAATTGTGATACCAAAAATACATTCATTACTTAAGTTAAAACAAAAATACCCCGGGATCATTTAACATTCACAAAATTGAAATAACATGTCTTGAAAGTTTTATATGTAAGTAAGTACATTGTATTGAAAAACGAATGAAAAAATCAATGTTTTTAATGGGCTTGATAATTTACGATATGAATCGATTTATAAATTAACTCGATGTTTATTTCTATTGGAACGTCCCTAAGCAATAAAACGCAATCATAGCGTTTTCGCAACCAGCCACTGCAGCTTAAATTACAATGTAGTAGAATTAATAAAATGTTACTTGTAATATGATGTATTATAAAATGTCTTATGTGCAGCTGTCAGTTTCAAACAAATAATTGTTCTATTTAAGTTTCAGCAAAGTTTGGATTCAGAATTAATGAGTCGTTCTATGCTATAATAGTAATGATTAAACACTGTTAAAATCTTAGCGACCTTATTCTATTTACAATAAGAGTCATAAAAATGATCAGATTTTCATAAAAAGTATTACTTTATGCTCTACTGATTTTGACTGATTTTATTTAATGATGACATCTACCTTTTTCAACATAAAAACACAACAATTGAGGAAATTTCGTTATTTCCACAATTCACTTCGGTGGTTCAACATAATCGTGACTCCATCATAGTACCCATCAGTACCCGCCAGTGCTCAACAGTCACCATCAGTTTCCATCAGTGTTTGATTCCATCAAAGATAATATAATTAAAATGTGCGTAAGTACTTTTAGTTTTTTTTCAATAATTTACTTATTTTCCACAGATGGATAGCAAGCATATCGTACACATGTGTTGTTGAGGATAGCACATAATGTCTATGTTATAGATTGTTATGAAAATTATTAATTATTTGTGTGTCAGTGTTTCAACTGTAAATGATACATGTATAAATATTTATTTTAACAGGTCTGACTCAGAGTTTGAATCCACCGTGTTCGAGGCGCCCGAAAAGAAAACCACTACGAAAAGGAAATCGGTTGCTGTCAAGAGTGCCAAGCCACGCATTCGCCGGACGTCGACCGAATCCACGTCATACGAGTCTGTCTCTGCTCAGAGGTACATAATCATATACTATACCATAGTTACATACATACTATCTCATTACATAGTTATTATAAACTGAAGTCCCTCACCCCGTTTTTTCTTAATAAAAACACTATTACAACTATGCTAATCTTAGAAAATAGTTCAATAAGAAATGTAATTTTTTATTAATATTATTAATCCATCAGGCAGCACCACCGGCTTGCCTGCGAGCCAATCCGTATACTTGTTTCTTACATTATTATCCTAAAATAATAGTATCTGTAAATAACAGTATTTACGCTAACATAATAAAATGAACTTAAACTATAAATATCTTTTTTTTTACAGAGTAAACAAGAAACCACGCACTGACTTGTTCAACATATTACGGTCAGAGGAGGTCGCCAGCAACCAACCTAAGCAGGGTGGAGTGTTGACGTCAAGCTTCTCTAGCCGGGTCTCAACTGGTACCTCTCGTCGGACTGCCGTGACAACTGGGGACTATGTTATAGACCTTAAGGTCTATAATAAACGTGACTATCTAACTAAGCCGATCGATGTTAGATACAAGGCTGCGTTAGTGTCCGTCCGACTACAGAGCGACGACCAATCACCATCGTGGGAAGCAGTTCAAGGCTTCCTGAGCCAAGCCTGGAAGGAGTTCGAGCTTTCTGAGCCCACGCACTACTCGGATAAAGTTAATTTTAAATAATTAAGTTCATTTTAATTAAATTTTTTATATATGCTTATTATTATTATTATTTTCCATATTGGTAGGTAGGTATTTTCAAACCACGTAATACTTATATTTTACTTAGGTAACTGATAATAATAGAATATTAAAGTATTTTGTGGTATTCAATAACATGCCTTTCTGTACGACGTGTAACATATCTGTACAGAATAAATCATGGGTGGGTCATTTGAGAAGTAAATTGCACAAGCAAAACAACCACTCAATAAAACATAGCGATGGTGTGGAAATTATAACATCCGCTTTTCGCAATCGTATAATAACTTATAAAATAGTAGCAATCAATGATTACCAACTAACGTCTGTTGATAGATTTTTTGATGAAATACATATCAAAATAAAGTCACTCCTAGATGAATTCCTTATTAAGCACATATGTGTGAAAGTCAATTTTGAACTATTTGCAACATTTCTGCAATTTAAAAATAATTCACAATCAATAAAATCCTTTGGGTCGAAAAATAAACTTTTGTACTTTAATTATAACTTCGAAAATTTTTATCTCGAAGTGGTTAATTATCTAAAAAAACGTATCGAAGAATTTGAGCACCGTGACAGCGGGTGGGCTTTTTTAAACAATTCACATGTTGAGATCAATCTAAATAAATACCAGCCACTCGGAGGTTCTAGTTTTATTGAATTGCCTAAATCAATTCAACTAAAAAAGGCATGTCTAAATATCAATAATAAAGATCAATACTGTTTTTTATGGTGTGTGTCGGCAGCTCTCTATCCAGCCAAAAAACACCCAGAAAGAGTTACATCTTATCCAAATACTTTTAAAATGTTTGATATTTCTGGAATGCGTTTTCCTGTCACTTTTCGCGACATACAGACTTTCGAAGGTAATAATTCGAATATTAAGTTTATAATATATGGCTTAAAAAATAATAAAACTATAATAGGTCCGCTGTATAAATCAGACTTTAATAAAGATGACAACAACAAAATTATACATTTGTTGTATCTCGATAATGGTAATACTGCACATTATTGTTTAATTAAAGATTGTTCCAGACTTTTTCGAAGCCAGGTTACTTCACATCACAGCAGGTTATATTTCTGTGATTTATGTCTTATATTTTTTAATACGCCACAAGAAGTTGATTATCATATATGTAGCGGTGTAGTGACGGTGCTACCTGAAAAAGGTTCAGTAATTCAATTTAAAAACTTCCATCGTAAACAAAACATACCTTTTTGTATCTACGCTGATTTCGAATCGATGCTACAAAGATCTGATGTTGACTGTACCGCCACTGGCAGCAACACGTCTACGTTACATCAACATATACCCATCGCGTTCGCGTATCATATTGTTTGTTGCGAAGATCCGAGCTATAATCGATACGTGTCATATCGAGGGCCTGATTGCGACCAGCGGTTTGTGCGCTGTATATTTGAGGATGTGAAAAAAATCTATGAAATAGTGAGTTCAATCTCTCCCATGATATTTAGTGAGATGGACAAAGTAAATTTTGAGAAATCAACACGTTGTCACATTTGCCAACATTTAGTATTTTCAGACAAAGTCCGCGATCACTGTCACTTGACGGGACGATACCGTGGGGCCGCACATCCCTATTGCAATTTGCAATATAAGTGCCCTTCATTTGTTCCCATATTTTTCCATAATTTAAGTGGATACGATTGCCACTTATTTATTAAAGCATTAGGTGAAGCCGATGGAGATATAAAAATTATCCCAAAAACGAAAGAAAATTACATTTCTTTTACTAAATTTGTACCAGTTTCCAATAATAAGTTTTTTCAGCTCCGTTTTGTCGATTCATTCAAATTTTTGGGTACCAGTTTAAGTCAATTAGCTGAAACTTTAAAGCCAGAAGACTTTAAATATTTAAAAAGTCATTTTCCCAATGATAAAAAATTTCAGTTGCTTACTCGCAAGGGCATCTATCCTTACGAATATATGGACTCATGGGAAAGGTATCAAGAAAGATCCCTTCCTCAGAAGGAATGCTTTTTTAGTGCGCTCAATGGTCACGGAATTTCTGACGATGATTATCAACATGCTCGTTTGATATGGTCAACATTTAATATTTGTGATTTAGGAAGTTATACGGATTTATATCTGAAAACTGATGTGCTTTTATTAACCGATATTTTTGAACATTTTAGAAAAACTTGCAGACAACATTATCAATTAGATCCGGCTTTCTACCTAACCGCACCTAGTTTGTCTTTTGACGCGATGTTGTTAAAGACGGGAGTACAGCTTGAACTTATTGATGACTTAGCTATGTTACGAATGTTACAAAGCGGTATCAGAGGCGGTGTGTGCTTGTGTTCTCACAGATACGCTAAAGCAAATAACGTATTTTTATCAGATTATGATCGTTCTAAACCTAGTTCTTATATTGCTTACATTGACTGCAATAATTTATATGGACATAGCATGTGTCAATTTTTACCGTTATCGAATTTCAGATTTTTAGAACAACACGAAATTGATAATTTGATAGTATCTGATATTTCAATAGATGCAGAGTATGGTTTTATTCTTGAAGTAGATTTAGAATATCCCAAACATCTGCATCACTTGCATAACGACCTACCGTTCTGTCCCGAAAAATGTATCCCACCGGGTGGAAAGAATCATAAACTCGTTCCTAATTTATATGACAAATTCAATTATGTTATACATTATATACATTTGAAAACCTGTCTTAAACATGGGTTGATATTAAGGAAAATTCATCGAGTAATCAGTTTTAAGCAAAGTCCATACTTAAAACAGTACATTGATTTAAATACAGAACTAAGACAGAAAAGTACCTCAAAATTTGAACAAGATTTTTTTAAGCTTTTAAATAACAGTGTGTTTGGAAAAACTTTGGAAAATACTGAGAAACGTGTTAACGTTTATATGGTTAATCAGTGGTCAGATCACAAAAATGTTACCAAAAAAAGGAAGAGCGCACGACAACTTATTGTTAAACCTAATTTTCATAGTGCGTCAGTATTTACAGAAAATTTAGTTGCAGTACAATTAAAGCCAGAGCAAGTCATTTTAAACAAACCAATTTATATAGGTTTTACGGTCTTAGAATTATCAAAAAGTCATATGTATGATTTCCACTACTCTATAATTCAACCTTATTACAGCACGAACGTACAGATGTGTTACACGGATACTGATAGTTTTATATACCACATATATACACATAATTTTTATAAAGATTTAAAAGAAAATTTCCTACGATATATTGATACAAGTAATTACCGAGAGACTAATAAATATAACTTGCCCATACAAAATAAAAAAATTCCAGGCTTGTTTAAAGACGAAATGGGGGGTAAAATTGTTTCTGAATTTGTTGGACTTCGTTCTAAGCTATATTGTATAAAAACTGTAGACAACACAATAAAAAAAGCAAAGGGAATAAAAAAAAATATTGTAGCAAAATTGGATGTAGCGGACTATGAAAAAACACTGTTTGAGGGTGACATTGTCCGCAAAACCAACGTTTTATTTAAATCCATTAAACACGACATTTTCACATGTGCAGTGAACAAAATAGCTTTATCCGGTGATGATGACAAGAGGTTGATACTAAAAGATAAAGTTTCTACAAGAGCATGGGGACATACTAACATACTTAATTTTTAAACCTCTTTTTAACATGTGTGTTAAGTATATTAAGTTATAAGTTTAAGTTGGTTGTAAATTTAGTTAATACTATTAGTGTCTAAAAACTTTTGAATTTTATTATAAATGTACTTATATAAATATCAAATTTATCATAATAATATGTAATATGAAACTGTGTATACCTACCTACATTTATATGAAACAAAAATTACTTAATAAAACTATATGAATTATTATTTTTGTTTTTTTTTTTTCAATTAATACTCAATATTTGCTTTAGATTACGGTAGAGCCTTGTTATAATAACCCAAGTGAATAAATCACACTTAAAAATCATGTTCTAACATGTTCATAGAATAATGCAATCCGATCCACAACGTTCCGCCATGTTGCGTTGTCAGCGTTAGGTTTTTACGAACACACACACACACCACACCACAACACTCGTGTAATGAAATACCTATATATATGAAATATTTTTATGAAATAAATTCACTTTTGTTTGCATACAAAACGGATTTGACGTTATTATGGTAAGTTCATTTGCGAAATTTAAGATTTTGATAATAATAAATCGATTTTGTCTGTAGCCATCTAACAAAATATACATTTCAGGATACTCCACCGCCGTCCCCAGTTTTGGCTCTACCAGATGAAGAACTCCAATATCTGAGACCAGCATTTTATCAACAAGATGCTCAAGACCTGAATCTATACCTTGAAGAAACGAATCACTTTGAACCACAGAATACACGCACGAAGCCTTATGTTAGGAAGTTAAAAAAACATCGCAAGAAAAGATGTTATCTAAAACATTTCCACAACCAACAACATTCGTTTGTTTTAAAAAGTGCTCCAAAAAAAGGTCGATATTTAATTAAAATTAAAATTGTGGACTTAGAAGCACCAGTGCCTTGTGATTCCGATGAAGATAACACGATGCTGCGTGCACAATACGTGGTTGAAGACAACGTTGATGGTATTATGGACCAGACTGAATGTCTCATTAGTAATATCTCCAAAAAGTTGTGTGGATATAGTTATAATAGTTTTTAATTGAATATCTGCAATTAACTTAAATATTAAAGGTCTCAAGAAGGTTCAGTTTATGTGTGATTTATCATAATTCATACAATAACACCTACCGAGATACATTTCAATAACCAATCTTAAGGTTATAGTTTCACTGTGTGAAAAATTCTGTATTATGTATAAATTAAATGAACTTAATTAATAAATATTTTATTATTTCATTTTCAAAATACCTAGTTTTTTTTCTAACATAATCTGCTTTTATAAGAGAAAAACAATAAAATAAATGTTATCAATATTTATTAAAGAAAGAAAATCATTACAGACATGTAAAAGTTACACTACAATAGTTACTTAATATATAAAAAAAAAATTAAATAGTAATGTTATTATCTACACACCACTTTCTTATACATATAACATTTTTTAAAGCACAGTATTTTAAATGGTTAAAACAATTATATGCAAATATATCTTTACAGTAGAGTTCAGTTAAAGTATTTAAATTAGGAATGCCCGTGTTACATATATCCAAAACATTTTTATGTCCACATAGCTCTTGCACCCACATAACTTTTTCTTCGCCTTTTACAATGATTTTTCTTTGTTTCAAGTAGGGTATAATAAGCCTTCTAAATTCTCTGTAATCAATATAACCCTCACTCCATCGATATCCTCTATTTCTTTCTATCCACCAAACATGTTTTCTTTCTTCAAGCGTTAATGTAGAGAATGGATAGGGTGGTTTTATTAAGAATACTTGAGTATGCTGTTCAGTGGCTATAACTAATTCTTTAACAATAAACTCATTTTTTTCATTTTTAAATCCCTGCACGTCCACTATGATTGTATCCTTATTCATGATATTTTTTTTACAATATTACTTAATGGTTTATATTCGAATATGCAATCATTAAAAATGAGACAATATGCAGCGGTCTGATCCGGTATTTCTTGATCAGTTTCTATTTCAATTCTCACGTCTATAGAACCTTTTAACATTTCTTGTTGACGGGAACAATCAATAACGAACAAAGGTGCAATGTCTTTGAATTCTTTTGGGCTCAATAATGGTTCTGGTCTACGTCCATAATAAGACTGTTGAAATCTAACATATTCTTCATATAATAAGCTAAATTTGTCTTCCGAAAAGCTAATATTTAAGCTTTCATAAGGAAAATATCTAGAATTTAAATATACTTTTACGTCGCGTACATTGCAATGATCAAATTCAGCCATTGATAATTCAGCTTGATTTTTTCTATTAGTTTGAAGTGCAAGAACAACAAACCTTGGTTTTTCTGTTTGTGATGAAGTCTTAATAGACCATGTATGCTTGCGTGTTTTTGGTAACAAAGGATATTCATAAAGATCCCAATTTCTAAATGCTAGAGTTATTGGACGATCTTTTTCTAAATGCTTCAGTAAATGAATCCTCTCCCGGTCAGATACTTTTACATGGGGTACACGCCATACCACTTTGTTGATTATAATATCATCCACTATTTCACCCTCATTTAATTTCAAAGCATTGAGGTCTGTGTTACTTCTTAGTAATACCAACTCGTGTTTGCAGTTCATTATAATTTTATCATAATCTTCTGCGAATCCTAAGATTTTATTCAAAGGTATAGAAGCTGAGAACATACCATCCTTTATATTGTTTATACCAGTAGTAGACCAACCCCAAACTTTCGCAGACTTAGATTCATTTTCATTTAACGACAGATAAGATTTAATAGTAGCAGAAACACCAACATTCTTAATTTTGTCTATTTCAATTCCATTTAATTCATACCGAATATCTTGAAATAAAAATAGCACTGGATTATTTACAAAATGTACATTTGGTACTTTTGTTTTAGTAGTGCTATCATACACGATAACCTTGCCCTCAATATACAAAGTGCTGAGCGAGGGTAATACGTATAAGTCTTGTTGGTTGATAGGTATTCGTATTTCATCATTCTTGTTGAAACTTGTCACGTATGGTTTATACGAATGATATTCGAAACTTTCTATGCTGTTATCGCATGAAGTTGATTGAGATATGTTTAAAATGTTCATTTTAATAACCCTACTAGTTTAAGAAATTCCTTGTTGGCTTTTGTCAGTTTCTTCTTTATTTGTAGAGGTCTTTCTTTTTTAACTGTTCTCTTAGAACTGATTTCATTACAAGATGTAGTATAGTTTTTATTGAAATTTAACATTTTTTCTTAAAATGTAAATACAACTGTACCTCTTCGCCTCGTAAATTAATTAACTTGTTTTCAGAGTCTAATAATCTTATATTGACTGCACTTATTGAGGTTTGATTAACAGGAAAATAGATTAAGTTCTTGGGTATTTCAATGATTCGATATCCTGGTGGTACGTTAGGCACAAATTCATAAATAATGTGACTTGCTCTTCCATTCACGAACGATCCACTTACAATATCACATTCTATGCGCACGATGGTTGTTGATAAAATGTTTACAGGGTACTGGGACTCGCTACTTATATTAGCCTTTACTGTTTCTATACCAAAACCCAAAATTTTACCTATTGAATCATTTTTGTTAAAGAAAATATCTTTCGAACAGAACATATTTGTCTTCAAAGTATTATTATTACAAGTTAATTTCAATGTGGCATTTTTTATATTATTTCTCAAGTAATCACAAATATCTTGAAGTTCATATGATCCTTCAGGAATCTCAATGACTTCATTGTCACCATAGTAGAACTTGTTATTTCTCTTATCTATATTCGGAATGGAATTAAATGTCGAAAAATATAAAAGTCCACATTCATATTCTCCATCTAATTCTAAGGTTGGTGAATAATATGTTGTTAAGGAGGCTTCTTTTCCAGTTATCGACACAGTGAAAGACATTTTTGTACTGATAAACATTTTAATTGAATTCTTCATTTAAATGCAGTTTCCAGAAAGTTTTTAAAAATTTCAAACAAAGATGTCCACAGTTTACTGATCCAAATTTCTGATGTTGTATATAATTGTAGGTTATAGGAGTCCCTTTTAAGTATTTTAATAGTTCTAATGGCGGTTTTAAGTTACCGAAACTATCAAAATATTCAGCGTAATTAAATTTCTTAACGTAGGCTACCCAATGTGTTCCAGAGTTCTCAGAGCTGTCCAAATTTACTATCGCACACTCTATTTTTCTTGGTTTTGATGGTAAAGTATCTCTCATAAAAACACCACGGAAATATGGAATAGTGCTTGCATGCTCTAATATATCCAAATTAGTTAACGCTCTTCTGGGCAGCCGACGTATTAGTTTTTTGAAGGATTCAAGTATAAACCTGCTCCTTTTTTATAAGGTTTGATATATACGCCTTTTCCAAGAGCAACCGCTTCCATCATTCTATTATGTCGCTCAGATTCCTGAAGATTTTTTTGAGAGGCCTTATAATCGTTTACAGCTTTTGCTATTCCTGCTGCGCCACCCGCTAATGAACCCAAAGCTGACAGTCCAGCAAAGATTGGAATCAAAGGTAATATTCCACCACTTTTTGGGAGGGGTATACAACGTGGCAAACGAACTCCTTTTTTATTAGTAAATAATTTTTTAGCAGCTGCATATGCACATTTAATTGCGACATGATTGTTTTTCGATTTTAGTTTTTTTATTTTAGATTGTATTTTTTTCACAGTTGACATAAATGAGCGTACACCACCACCAGCTCTGAGTTTTGCTTTCATTGCATTTTTTACAATCCACGAAGCAATCTTTTCTCCTTTTTTAGCGTCTTTAGATTTTAGTCTTCTCTTAGCCATGTTCAAAAGTTCCAAGTCAGCTTTACGTCGAACGTTTAAATCGTTATCGTTGTAAGCAATATCGTGATTCATACATGCGTTGTCTAATTGGTTTATTCCTCGATCACCCTTCAGTAAACGTTTTTTAAGCTTTGTCCCAGGTCCACAATATTGATACCCAGGTAAGTGTAATTCAAAAGGTATTTTATTTATTAAACTGTTAATGATACCACTTCCTTCCTTCATTGGTACAGGCAAAGTGATTTTATGGATAAATAGTATCTCATTTATATTAGAACACCAATGCTTTTTTTTCAACCCAGCTATTTTCATTATCTTTAAGCCCTAACCATTTCACAAAAAGTTTGTTTCCCTTTCTTTTTATAATTTTCTCAATGAGGTAAAGGTCAGGAAATTTCGTTTTCTGCAATTCATACTCATAAAATGATCCTAAGATTATTTGTTTATTCTTATCTTCTATTTCATAACTTGGTGGATTGGTATGTTTTACTTTTACCACGGAAAATATTTCCGTTGACCAATTAGGTGTATAACCTTTGTAAAAATCTCCTTTATATTTACTAATACGAACATGATCACCAACATTAAATTTAGATATCCTAATTTTCTTTTGTTTTTGCGTTCTAATAATGTTAGACCTAACTAACATCTCATTAAATTTATTTACTTCTTTTGGTTTAAATTTTGTTATACGATGAATTGTGTTGTTATAACTTTGTACAGAGGTTTCCAAATTTTTCCCCAACCATCGATACTCACCACATAGGCTGAATAGTTTATAAAGTCGACATTTTAATGTTCTTATCACTCGTTCTACAATAGAGGCTTTTTTTATAGAATATGTAGAATAATGATTTATTTTATACTTAGTCGTTAATTGCTTAAATTTTTCATTATAAAACTCCTTCCCCCCATCCGTTTGCAGATTTTTTGGTTTTCTACATGAGTCATCTAATATACATTCCATTGCATTCGTAACATCATCTTTGGCTTTAGATTTCAGAGGATGGACCCATACATATTTCGACAAAGCATCAATAACTACTAATATGTATTTATATCCTTTATTGAATTTTGAAAACTTTTGAAAATCTATTAGGTCAGCTTGCCATAAATCATCCATCGTTTTTATAATTGTACATCGACGTGGGAAATTTTTTCGCACAGCTCTATGCAGTTCATCAACAATATTTTGCTTACTCATTTTTGGCTCGCTTTATCTTGTATTAATTGATCTATTTCAGTTTTTGTATAATAATCGGTATTCAAACGATCTGAAACACTTTTTCCTAAAACGGTATTGAAACGATCTAAAACAATTTTTTCTAAATTATTTAGATAATGTTTAACATCACTCGAAACTTTTTTCAATTCTTTTTCCATGTGCTGGATTGATTTATCCAGATATCCTTTATTCACAGCTTCGTCGTCGTTATCTGGAGGCAGTAATCCTTTCAATCTTGTTGATTTTAAATCGTAGTCTCCTGTTTCTGATTTTAGTAAACAACTGTTGTTGGTATCAAATAATTCAGATAATCGTAAACGCTTATGAACGTGATGACCAAATTTGTCTATATTCATTGCAATGCCAATGTTTCTCAGCTGCTTACTGTAAGTATACTGCTTAATTATTCTTATGTAGTTTGTTTATATTTTTTGTTAATGATGCCTGCTTCATATAGTTCTTCAATTATTGCAATAATTTCATTATCTAAACTAGTATTACCTGCGTCTCGCGATGCAAATAATAATTTTAGTCTATCTACTAGCTCGTTTGGGTCATCCCAATAAATTAAGTCAGTATTTTTTTTTACTTCCTTCAAGAGTTCTAATCCTTTCCCCAGTGAAAGATTCTCAGTACTTGTTGTACTTATACTTCTTGAGTACTTGAATAATGGTTTGATAATGTGTGTATATTTGTACCCTTTATTGCTGTTTATGGTTTTAGTAGAGTCAAAATTACGCCTATGAGCATTCGTGTCAATCAACAATATTTTATAATTTTGTAAATCTTCTTCCGTTATCACATCCATATTCGGTGTTTTTTTAAATAATAATTCTTTTAAACCGAGGGTTTTCATAACAATACGATTTCCAATTCGCCAGGTGCAATTTCGGTCGAAGACACGTGTTTTACCCAGAAAAAGTTTTCCACGCTCAAGTTTAACTCCGTATGGTATGTTTTTCTCAATTTCAGATGATCCAGACCAGATAGACTGATCTTTTATGCTTGGTGATGATTGAAAGGACTTAAACGACTCTCCGCTCACGTTATGATCCACAAAAGGCGAGACCGTAAGAGTTTTGTTAGATTGGTTAGTACCAGCACCATCCAAGTTATCATCATCACTAAGAGGTCTTTCAGAGTCTTCGTTGGAAGAATACGACTCTTCACTCTCACTATCCTTATTTTTCTTTAGTACAGGTTTATACTCAAATTCTTCTTCTTCAAATTTTTCATCGTTTTTATTTACCAATTGATTAAGGGGGTTAACTATTGGTTGAAAAATTGTTTCCAGAGCCATGTTGTTAGCATTTTTTACATCTTTTATCATTTTCACCTTCCTTTTTACTGCTTCCGCAGATTTTACAATTTGTTCTTTAAGATTTCTTTCCATGTTTAGAATTCTACTCCTTTCGAAATCACAAATGAAAGTGATAGTAAACAATGTTACAATCACTTATGAACGTTAATCTAACACTATAAAGGTATCAAATTTCATTCTGTAGCATCCTTTGTTTCGTTCACAGTCCTTATTTATTACAAGATAACTGTAAGGTTTGGTCCAAACAGTAGAACACATTTCACGAAATTGGAGCCATGACATGTCAGGACCTACATGTTCATCATAAACGTGTTTTAAATTTATATCATCTTGTTTAAATAAAATTATTAGGTTAGAGTTGTCCCTCACAAGTTGTTTTGGAATTTTAGAATATGTCTGATTAATATAAAAACAATCAATATTCTTGTGACGTCCCATAGCAAAATAATCTCGAATGTTGTTTTGGTTTTCACAAGCAACGTCATCAAAAATAATAATTGAGTCGACCAAAGCTTCATGAGGACTCAAAATCTCACTGTTGTTGTTGTATTTGTAAAATGAAGTACCAGGTACTAATTGTAGAACGTCTTCTAGAAATCTATACTTAGGTTGGTACAAAGATTTTGAATACACATACAAATTACGGAAGCGAGGACCGTTTTTATGCAACAACAAACTAATAACTAAGTTAGTTTTTCCGCAATTTGACGGACCACAAACAAGACAACGAATAGTGTTAGGTAATAAGTTACCATGACGCTTAGCTTCATTAGATGATGTTGGACTAATGCATTCTAATTTTAAAGTATCTTTTTGTTTTATAAACTTCATAATTAATTATTAGCTTATTTGCAGTGTATCAAAGGCACACACACAATGACTTCAAATTATTATGTTGTTATATTTAAACATCCTTCACACCTTCCTCAGAGCTCATGATAAGGTTAACCACCGAAACTGCTCGACTGGAAAAACTATGGTACAGGACGTAAGGAACAATAGCATACATTTGGTTATTGGGAATTCTGTACAACCGAAGTGAGTGAGGGCGTGAGCCCGACGAACGGAGGTGGGGCAGAATTCCCAATAACCATCTACTGTTAGAAAAAGCCGCCTCAAGATCATAATTTTTCTAACCACCAAAATCTTTGTACTAATTTTTCTAACATTTATATAATGTTAAAATTAAAATCGAATAGTTAATAAAAATATATTTCATAAAGATCATCGATCATGATTCGAAGATTAAGCAAGCGATCTGACCATGCGATCAAACTGGTCGTCAAATAATTATTTCTGTGTATTCATAAAGTCTACAAATGAATAAACTATAGTCTAACAAATTTATGTTTACAGTGTACCAAAGCGGAATAACTGCGAAATATAAAAAAAAAGTATTAACAAAACCGTACCTGCGCGCTGAACCCGCAGAAGAACGCGAACCAAAAGTGGCACACGGTGAACGCGAAGTTCTTGTAGAAGAAGTACCGCAGGAACTTGCACATGCGGTAGTAGGACCAGCGGCCGTGCACCAGCAGCAGCCGCTGCAGGAAGCGGAACTGCGCGATCGAGTAGTCGGACGCGAGCACCGCCTGCATGCCCTCCTGGCCGGAGATGCCCACGCCGATGTGCGCCGCTGCACGACAAATAGTTTGTTGAAACAATAGTACAGTCGGGGCACTGACCTCTAATATCAACAAGTACGCTGGACTGGCGGTTGTCACCAAAAAAATGAAGCCAATTCGATTATCGCCACCTCGGATCTTGGCGCTGATGGCACTGGTGTACGAAAGTGAAAGCCCACGGAACTAATATTAGAGTTGCATTTGTAATGTCACATACAAGAAAAAACGGCAAATTAAGTGCCCTTGTCGCTTGAGGAGGCGCTTCAAATCGCCACAAGAAACATTTGACATTTTAGTAGACGTATTCAGTCCAGCGTACTTGTATAAAGAGGTCAGTGACAAAAACGGCATAAAATGAGATACATAAAATGATTATAGTGGATAGTAAGTCGAGGGGAACAATGGCTGTTTATAGTAGTGTTTTACACTCTGTTTTTCACTTCGATGGAGAGAAAATTAAACAATTAATTGAAAATATATAGGAAAATTTAACCCACCTGTTAAGATTTTAATCATTATTTCAATGATTCTTTGTTAGTGTCATCATCCCTATTGTCTTCTTCCAAACCACACCTTTCTCTTATGAAATTTCGTAGATATAATCAATCGCTCAGCCTTACTCTAGTCATGCTCCCCAACGCTCTATTTCTACTGTATTTATTCTAATTTCATGTTTCTTCTACCAGCACTCCATTATGAACAGCCGTACGACCTTTCTGGGCACGCACTACACAGCGTTGCGCACAAGATTTACTTATTAAAAATTAATTACATTTATAATTTATAGGTATTAAGCTGCCTCTGCTCACAACAGGTCCGTATGAAGCCTAGGCTTGCGATTTATTGCAAATATTATAAGGTACTGTCTTAGTCTCCGCCAAAAGTCCTTGACTCATATGGGATTTTGAACTAAAGGAAAATGCGTTTTCTTCTTCTTTTTTAGTAGCTCTTATATCATTTTCGGCATCTATAATCGACATAATTTTTATACAGTAATCAATCAATTCTTGTCACTTTACCTTTGATCATGGAGACATCGTTGGCTCCGTCACCGATGGCGAGTGTGACGGCCTTCCGGCTGTTCTTGATGAGCTCTACCACCATCGCTTTCTGCAGCGGGGTCACGCGGCAGCAAATCACGGAGCGGCACTGCAGTACTACCTCAAGGAACCTGTCCCAAACAAAATGAATATTTACTTACAAGATAGCGAGAGATATCATTATGGACTGCAAATTAAAAAAAAAACTAGTCTCTTAACTCAGATTATAGGTCCTCTTTTGAATCTTATTTAAAATGTTAAAAAAATGAATACAAAAGAAAAAAGCTTCCTTTTTCTTTCTTTGTAGTTATAGGTATATACAGTTTTGAGTGGTACATTCTATGTAATTTTTTGCTCCTAGGCCATATCGTGATAGATATGGTTTATGGCGATATCTGGGTAGAATATTTAAACGAGTCAGCTAACATGACCACCGAACATGATATGATAAGGCCATTTATCGTTTTGAATTGGTTTTTTAGAGTTCAAAGCCATGACTCTATACCTATATAGGCTTTACGATATAGCATTATAGCCATTTATCGCTTGAACTTTAAAAGATCCAATGATTTTTGAAAGTTGAAAGCGATAAAAGGCTATATCATAACATGTTTCGGTATTGTTTTGTAGTAGATAATTTACTCACTTCTCCTTGAGTTTGGGATGCAGACAGTGCACAAGGGAAGGACCGTTGATGACAATGGCGAATCCGTTGGAGTCGTCGTTGTTATGCTCGTGAGAGTCCGCTGAGTACGGCCCGCTACCCGATGTGTATTCATTGCTGCAAATTACTCAAACATCATTCATTATACCGAATAAACGTCTGTCAACTTATGATTCAAAGAAGAAAAATATGTATTAACTTTCACACTTCAATAAAACTATTTAAGAGATTTGAGAGCCTATTTTGTATTTTATTAATTATTATTCAAAAATATAGTAATTACCACATTATGAAAATGTGATTATGACGATAATTATAGAAATTACTTAATATCATTAACTTTTTTACTATACTACGCATAGCTTGGCCACCGTTTGAGTACTACAAACGGTAATGGAGACATTTAAAAGCATCTGCATCTGTCTTTTGTATCGATAAAAAATAAAATGCGCCCAAATAGCAAGTAAATAAATAGTTATCAACTTCATTGATACTCGACCATACTTCTTTATGCGGTAAGCTTTTTGCATGAGACTACTGAAACAAATTGGACCAACGGCTTCAAAGAATATGCCACCAGACTCACCAGAGATGAAGACTCTCCGATTCCAAATGAGTTTGTGTTTCAGTTAGGTTAACTTAACTGTAGTTTGGCCTGAGTTTACCAACATTTAAACGGGCGATTATTATTTAACCGCGGTTTTTGACATTTTATCGTATGGAAGAACTGTCAAAACTAGCGGTTATCTTTGAATCGTGTTTTACGTGTTGGTAAACTCAGCCATAAGCTGTCTATAGTTTCAGATAGGACAGCCTAACTACAGACAATATCACATCGTATATAAGATTCAGTTGATCTCAAAGCATGATTTAATCACTCTAATGAGAATCACACTCAATTGAAAAATTAAAATATTATGTTATGAAAGGAGATCGCGCAGTTAACTGTTGTATGAGTATTTAGTATCAGCGTCCGTCTTTATGTAGTTTCTTTGGAAGACGATATACCGCCATCGATCATTAACATGAAGCTTGATGATGGATATCTAACACTGTGGTAACTAACAATAGCGACTCATTTCGCTTAACATATACTGTAATAATCCCATTGTCTGCACTTGAAGTCAAGTAAGTAACCGTAACTATTTAAAAGGGTAAGAGAATCACACGACAGTTGAATTGAAAAAGTAAGAGTTTGGGTAAAGTCTATATTAGGTTGTGATCGGTGCCTAAGGGTGTGGGGTTAGAAGAGTATTGACACAGGTTAAAGAGAGAAAGAGCACTTCGGTGTGTGTACGAGAAACGGAAGTGTATGTTGCTATGGTGGGGTTAGTACTGTAATGGTTCCTAGGCATTAGTCACATGTGGGGTTAGAGGGTCCAGAATTGTAACTAAAAGGGGCTTAATGCGCTCAGAAATAGTACCCAAGGTTTGCTATTTCTGATGTATTTAAACCCATTTCATATTACCGTTATTTCAGTTATTTGTCAATATTTTTTAACGTATTAATATTAGCGTTTTAAGGGCCTGAATATTTTTTTTGTAGAAACACTCAGACTGGCAGATTACATGCAACATCAAATTGCATTGAACACTTAAAAGACTTTAATGATTTTTAATCTAATTCATAATAATGACTAGAAAACTAATTGCACATGTTACCTTTTTCGGGCCGCCTGGTCTCCTTAAGCCGGTCATTATTTTAACTCTTACCACCAACAACATCGCATTAACTTGTCAGTCTCAAGCGAATACAAGACAAAGGTATGTTTATTTAAACCACACACAGCTTTAAAAAGCGATATGCCATTTCAGTTACAACTAGAAAATTAACAGCAATTCGCTAAATGCATTTTCTACCTTTTCCCTACCTATTTTGTAGTTTCTTCGATAGATAGCGTTTAAATTTTTGTATCAAATAGAATACAAATGTCCAGCTAATAAAGTTTTTTTTACGAATTCTTATTTAATATTTACGGATTTTATTTAAAATAATTACTGTATGTCGATATTTATATTTAATAAGCACGTTTCAATCCAATGGCGGCATTCATGATACCGAAGCCGAAGTTGGTGTTTTTGAAAATAAACGGTTTTTTTTCATCATTACGGAAACTCGATACAATTCAGTTAAATTGCTGGTATAGCTCACTTATTTCATTCAACAGACAGGGACACAAAATTAAGATAAAATATTAAATATTACGACAATATTGACAAACAATGACTATCTGGCAAGACACATACACACGCACATATAGACACAAATCACAATTTTATTTAAGACACTGGCTAATTCGCAATTTTTTTGCAAACTAAAAGGATATTTTACACAATAATAAAAAAAGCTACTTGTATGTAAGCTGATGATATAAACTACTTCTTAAATACAAAAGGGACATTCAGTTTCTTTCAAAAGTCAGCTTCAATATTTTTAGAACTCGCAATGTCTCTCGCAGAAGAGCGGCCAAGAAGGATAATTAATGTAACATCATCATTACCTGATAAAATACAACTATTATATCAGCACTATTGCAGCAAAATACGCGATCCTGATTTATGAAGTCGTTGCAATATTTAAACAAGTTTCAATATAAGCTTACAAGGGTTTAGTTCAATGTAAATATAATTTTTTTTATTATGAATAATACGGCGAGGAATTAACGCATAGAAAATACAGAAAATTGTGATTTGCATCTCGGAAGGCTGGAGAGGGACAGCGTATGAGGTAGCGGTGACGTATACAAGGTGTAGCTCTTTGTCTCTCTACCTGCGGTGTGGTATTGTGTTATTTTCCCACCTAAATGTAACGACCGACACCGCGGGTGCGTTTAGTTTCACGTTGGCGGCACGGCCGGGCGACGGCCGTGACACGGCCGTGCCGTTCGCCCCATCGGTATCGTTTTTTTTGTCACCTGTACCTGGAAAATTATTTATTAATTTCTATATTATTATTACTAATTATCTAAAGTAAATACATAGCTACACATATGAATCACGCCTAATTATCCCCAAAGGGATAGACAGAGGGGCTCTAAGGCGCAACCCAAACAGAAGGTGGCGAGGCCAAGGTAAGGTACGGATACGGCGCGGATATCAAGGTATATGGCTAGCAACGTACCTAACAAAAAATATCAAAATGTGCAGATATTTTTTTGTTATGTAGCCAGAATACCTTGATATCCGCACCATATCCGTACCTTACCTTCGCCTCGCCACCTTCTGTTTGCGTTGCGCATAACACCCACACCCACCCGCGAATTCTTTTGTGATTCATTGCTGTTTGACTGCAAGACAATTGTACTAAAGTCCCTTAATAAGGAGCGATGGTGACTAAGCGCGTTACTTTCACTTCTAAACAATATTGTTTCATTTCATTGCATTTTGCGTCTACATGACGTCAGTAGGTATACTTGCCATGCGGTAGGAAGGTGTTGACGACGCGAATAGAGTCACGGCACTTGGCTAGTTGCTGTTCTACGTCATCGTACCCGGCACCGTCCACTATGAACACCTCCGCCATGTCGTCCGTGAGCAGCTGACAAGAGTATCCTATGTTAATTGCAGTTTCTGAAAAAAGGAAATTTAAATCTGAGTTTAGTTATACATTTACCGTATAGCTAAACTAGTTGACTTTATATCTTCTATTGTTTATATAATAGTGACAAAAACCAAAAACACTTTTCCTGAAAAATATGTCCTAATGTCATAAATTCTAATTACACAGTGTTTAAAAGTTTTTTTTGAATACGCCTTTTTTATTAAATGAGCTATATAGATAAAATAGCAAGATTAAAAAAATATATATAATTATAAAATGTAGTTGTAAAGACATAAGTAAGTAACACGTAAAATTACCTTGTTTATCACCAGTCAAGACCCAAACTTTAATTCCAGCCATACTGAGATTCGCTATCGTTTCAGGCACTCCATCTTGTAATTTATCTTCTATGGCAGTGACACCTGTAAATAAAAATTCGAATTTACTATGTTTTCCTCTTTATATCATCATGACCACATTTAACTAATTTAATTTTTTAAGAACAGTTTTTTAATGTTGGGGCTATTTTTTGGGGAAGGCCAAGACCTTGATGAGTCCTCAAGATTTGTATTCGAGTATTTCTTGAAGGGTTACCTCTCCCGAGGGTGCCCCGCCTGCGTCCTGTTTCCATATTCTTTCCAATTTATTTGAGATCGTTGCAGAAAATGTCCAATGTCATTCCTGCTCTAGGATTTGGTGCCTCCTGACGCCTAATTGTTACGAACGAACGTGACGCTCACTAGGCACCATTATATGCTTAGTAGGCCTATTCCCTAAATTTTTTTGACAGTTGAAAGTGATGATCACCGAACTATTTACTAATACATTGCTGTTATCACAGGACAAGTGTCACAACAGCATTATAGTCAAGTAGTAATGGATAAGTAAATATTTCGGTGATCATCACTTTCAACTGTCAAAAAAAGTTAGGGAATAGGCCTACAGGTCCAGACAACTCCCTTAGTAGGCTTCTACGACACACAAGACTAGCGGGTGGTGAAAACTATATTCTGCTCTGTTATTACCCACAACGGTGTTTGTATACTTATTTCAGGACCTCATCATCATCATCATCACCAGCCCTTTAATGTCCCCACTGCTGAGGCACGGGCCTTCCCTATGGATGGAAGAATATGGGGAGATTGGGCCATAACCCATCACGCTGGCCCAGTGCGGGTTGGTGGGTACTAACGACTGCAGATGCAGCTGGGACCAACGGCTTAACGTGCCTTCCGAAGCACGGAGGAACTCGAGATTATAAATTTTTGGTCACCCATCCAATGACCGGCCTTAGCGAAATAGCTTAGTTTACGCAATCGCAGGCCAAGCGCGCTGTGCCACTGCGCTAGCGAGCTCCTCCCATTACAAAACCTACCTAATATATTTTACATAATTCGTAGCACGAATACGCTGACCACGTATACGTCGGTCCGAACGTCTACGTACCAACATGCCCTTACCCATTAATAATAAATCCGTTTCGATCTCCTCGTAAATCGCATCTAGCTGTTCGTCCCGATCGTGGATAGCTAGCGCGGCCGCCTGGTGCCTTCGCTTCCACTCCGCAAAGCCACGCTCCTCTAAGGGCCGCCATGCCAACGCCAGTGTCCGCAAGCCCTCGCCCGCGAACTTCTACAAAGGACACAATCTCATTTTAGCATTAAAGTCGTTAATTTAATCTGTACTCCAGCCATTGTAGCGTGGGAGAATATGTATATTTCTTAATTGTGTCTTTTTAAAAAGATAACCATCAAAATCCGTAATAAGTTATGAGGTTAACGCACATTAAAAAAAGAACAGTCGAATTAAGAACTTTTTTGAAGTCGGTTAAAAGTAAAAATTTATATTTTTTAAAGCAATTTATTATGATTTTCATATAAAAATACATGTATTTTGAATTTTAGAATGCATTTCGTAGATAAAGAAACATTATAATTGTGTCCCTCTTTCGGTATAAGGGCTGGATTATAATGGGTTACATTCGAGTTTTCGCTCAATATACAATAAAATTTTTCAATGTGAACAATTGATAATATAATATTGTAGTGTTTTTATTTTTTGACAAGACTTCTACTGCCTATAAAGTTAACATTAAACTAACTCAACACCAAGTGTGATTGGAGTCAATTGAACAACCTCGAATGGAAATATTCCAATACATACTTACATTTAAATGTTCCTGTGTCTTCGTTTTAACTTCTGCTTGATTTGGTTTTAATCTGTCATATATTACATTATCAGCACCTTTTGTATATAACCTAATTTCACCATCCTTCCTCAATATCACGGACATTCTTTTCCTAACATTATTAAAATCTAATATACATAACAAATCATACTCCTGAAAACAATATGTGGAATTAGAATTTTGTAACATCACAGTGATTTGATAATGGTTATTAGAAAAATGTGGCGAATGAGTACTCACTTCTGTTTTACCCATAACTTCTATTGTAATACTATTAGGCGTGCGTTCTCTGAACACAAAACCAAAATTTCTTGCCGCCGATACTAGGGCCGCTTCATCTGGAGATTGCGCCTAGAACATAAGCAAAAATGTATATAAAGAACTTCCTACAGCAAAATACTTCTCGCAATGTAATATATATATGGCAATCGAATTTAAATGAATTACGACACTGACAGATTAGAATAATATTAGGTTTTCAGATATAGGATATGTCATAGGTATAGCCAGTCCGCGATAAGAAAATAGGGATTCATCGTGGGTTGTGCCCTTTCCCTTTCTTCCCTATCTGCCCCCATTCTTCCATTCATAAGGAAGGCCTGTGTCCCAGTAGTGGGGACATTATAGGGCTGGCAAACAACAGCAATGATGACTCAATATTTATTGAACGCGATATATCCCTTATTGTGATTTTTTTAAGAAAAAAATTATAATGTTATTCGAATACCAAACAAATTAGCTCACCTGGTACTCCAGCCGGCCATTCTTCTGGTCCGGCATGACCGTGTGGCATAGCGCCAGCAAGCGAAAAAAATCGTGCACCTCTCTATCATCGCGCTTCACCGCTTGTAGCAGCGTCGCGTCGAAGAACTTAAACTCCGGCTCGTATTCAGGGTTGAACGAGAAGTCCAGCGGCTCTGTATGCTGTGGTACCATTATTACACATTTTACTACAAAAATAGGACTCTGATGGTACAGTCACTACGAAAAATGTTGGCGTTTTAGTACCCTATGTCACACAACTGAGTAATTGGAATGCTACTCGATAGAGTAACTGCGTTATAGTGACTGTCTACAGAACATCAGTTCAAAACTTAGATGCAAGTCTAAACTGACATTATTAGACTATGGGCCTGCTTCACAATCGACAAGTAAGTTCGAAGTAGCTTACTTCGCAGATAATTTGACAGTTGTAATATGAAATATATGTCAATTGAACCGCAAAGTAAGCTCCTTCGAACTTACTTGTCGATTCTGGAACAGGCCCTATGTATATAAAAATGCCAACATATTGCACGCGACAAAAAACAATAAATTATTTTATTAATTTCATTTGGTTAGCCTATGTACAGTGTTATTGCAATTTTTTGTATTGACTGTATTGTTGAATCGTTATTTATCAAAAATTAGGAAATAAAATACAAACTTAAAAAATTGCAATATTTACGTAAAATTGTTGTGTGTTACAAGCATTCTAAAATATGAGACAGTACAAGATGCAAAGCGAAGCATGCTACACTACAAACATAATTATTGAGACAACATTCAACACCACAGTTACTAAGTTTAGTGTTTATAATTTAACAATGTGTATTTAACAATAAATTTATACTCCCACCCATATTGTTAATTGTAAATAGCAGAAACTCATTGTTACGATCTACAAATAAGTTTTCACTCATTTATTACCTATGTTATGGAAGCTAGAAGAGGACTAGAAGGATATTACAAATACACAGTACATAGAAGACCGGAGGCCGGGTCACATTCGTGGTACATTCTAGTAGCTACATTAGCTTAATTCGTGTTACATGAAAATAAGTTGGTTACAAGTGTAGTAAGTACCTAAGAACATACATACAAACATTGTGCTATATATTTTATGAAGGGCTAAACAAAGAATAAATTTGTAATTTACAATTATTTGTAAAATAAACATCTATAATCTCTATGGGAATAACCAAACTCATATAAACTATAACCACACAGTACTAAGATTTTTTTAATAGTTCCTTTTAACATTGTCTTTTAGAAGTTGAGTTCTTTAAAAATGTCAATAACGTATAATTTTTTTCTTTGTTAAACCTCAGTTTTCATTACAATATATTTATTTGACGCTTGTATTTATTGTACTACGCAAGGATTACGTTTCAAAAGTTATAAATAACATAGAATAAATACATGTCTACAAATTGACATTATCTGAAATTATCCAACCAATAATTTTTAGTAGGCGTAGTGTTTGTATTATAGTGATAACTCTCAGTATGATAGATGTCCATGACATTATTATGAAGGACATTGTCAGAGCAATATCCATTAGAATATAAGCTTAGTAATTTTAAATTCCAAATGGGTTCTTCCAATACATTTAAACAGCCACCGGTTACGACAGAGAAATAGCTTATTTCTGAATTATTTAAAATGGGCTATTGCAGTGCACTTATGCTGTCACTTAAATTTCACACAACACAGGAGCAAACGACGACTAATATATTTTCATAACAATTGGTATACGCAATACGTAATATATGTATTTTAAAATACTATTCTTTATTTAATGTAAAAAAGGCTCTGTCAAAACACGATAAAGTTTGCTTAAAACTATTCTTAATAAGGATTTAATCAGAACTTAGATTTTAAAATTATATAATTACTTATTACTTGGTTATTGTGTTTAACACTTAGATAGGTTTTAAAATTTAACTACGTGATGAGAAATTTAAAAATTGTAGCGGAAACATAAGTACGCTGCAATATTTCACAACCGAAAACAAATTGATCTAACGAGTATGTTAATATTAATAATGCCTTCTCCCTTTTATTTTAGCGACTAGCTCAATGTCGTGTTAGATCATGGCCTTGTTTTACTACCTCTTAGGGCCGTTTTTTGATGCATAGTTACCTCAAACAATTGTTAAAAATTGTTACTAATGGTTGTATATCAGTCTGATATTTAACCATTAGTAACAATTTTTAACAATTGGTTGAGTTGCATCTATAAGTGAGCTTTTCGTAGAAATACTACATTATAAAACAGTTTGTTTAGAGGTGGTGATACTGGATTTTAGCCCTTTACTCTATCATGCTAGCCTGGCCTACTGGGATTTCCCTGTAGGCAAGTCATCCACACAAGTCACCCACAAGTCACCAACCTAAACCAAATACTAAACAATCCATATTGATTTTACAGATATAAACAGTGCATATTTTAGTAATAGTTATTGTAATAACAGCAAAGTATATTAAATTATTTTACATTATATTAATGAAACAAACAATCGCAAACTAATTATATGCACTATTTATATTTATCTACATAAAATTACCATCTTCACATCCATCATAAAAGATTGCGTAGTGTATTTGTGTGGTACAATAAAAAAACTAATTTTTAAACGCATGACCATTATCTAGCTTTGGCTAGCAAACCACAAATAATTATTACTAAGTGATTTCAGTGAAGGTGACATAAAATGCTGCATACAACACGCAACGCAAGTATTTTTGGTGTGAAGTATTGTTTCCGATTTACCCAACTTTCCTCACGAATATAAACCGAATTTTGCCCATTTAATTTTTACCGACATTACATAATTAACCTTTTAAAAAATTCTACCAAATCTTAGTAAATAATTTACTACAAACTATCTTTGTAGCATATCTACAGCAATGTGTGCCATCCCGAATATGTTTAATTATTATTCGTTAAGAAAGTCTGCGTTAATACCCATATCGAGGAAACTTTATAATGCCGTTTGAAGGGTTCCTACATCGAAATTTCATAGAAGACATTATAAAGTTCGTCATAATTTGTAAGAAGTTAATAGACAAGCAGCGTTCCACTTGAATCAGATAGGCCGAAATCTTAAATGAAAGAAACAATTAAACCAGATATAGCACTTTTTTGAAGAGTAAATAGAAAAGTTTCCAAATAACATAAGTATGTTTAGTAGGTTAGTTGTCATATAAGAAGCTAATGAACCGCTGCTCGTCTCTAGTAATTGACCAGTCCAATAAAGAACAGAACCACGCATCAAATTAAACATTAATAAATGCACTGTTCAAATAAACTTGGCACATTCACCTCTTTTTATTACTGATCCATTATTTATTAGAGTGCGCATAGTATAAGAAACTGGAGAAAATTTTATTGAAATACTATAATAATTATTGACAAGTCACACAAATGAAGATATGTCTACATTGAAATGTTTCTCAAGTTTATTAGGCTACACGTGTAGAGCCCGATAGCACTCATTTCAATGATTCAAGTTCATGGGTACCGTGACATTTACGTTTCAGTTGCAATTAAAGTTTAACAGCGGTTGATGTAGCCCTCAATTAAAAATAGATAGGTTTTTATTTATTCGTAAGGGAAATAATCATCCAAGTTTTAAAAAACAGTGGGCTGCGAAGTATCACTGCCTGCAAAATGTCAGCTTCTAATGTTAAAGAAACTATGTAAAATAAATTTTGAATTAAGTTTAATTCATTAGGGCTGATGGTGGAAGATGGATTTACTCAGTGTCAGTAGTACAATATTTAACGGTTTGCATGTAGGTACAGTCATGTCAATGGGGAATTTAATATCGTCGCCTACCCGCGACATTCCATTTTTGCATTGAACCGCGCATACTTATGGCCTTACCATGTTTATTACACAACGTTTTGAGTAATTCAATAAGGCTTTTATAAAACTTTTACATACACAAACAGTGAGTTCAAACTAATCTTCAACAGATAAGATTTTAAAAGATACGATAGTGTGCGTTGAAAAGGAGGAGGAAACTATAAGAAGTTAACACATTAAGGCGAGGTCTGCCGAGGAAGATTTCACTCTTAAACCCGGTAGATGCTGTAAAGGCAACTCGGCCAACAGCTTAAGTCCTTCCAAAAACAACGATCGTTCGCTGGGGGACCAATATAGACATCGTGTGAGTGCGATCGGGCCCAAGTCAGTGAGCGTGTTACACTGGCCTCTAATATACAAGTACGCTGGACTGCCAAAATGTTTTTTGTGACGATTTGAAGCGTACCCTGGAGCGGCAAGTTTACTAAATTTGATGTTTGTTGCTTGTATTTGACATTACGAATGCATCTATAATATTAGTTCCGTGGACGTTCACATTCGTACACCAATGCCATCCAATGTTTTCTTTTTTTGGATGACTACCTTCAGTCCAGCGTACTTGTATATTAGAGGTCAGTGGTGTATTATGTCGTCCCGTCCCGTGAATGTGTGTGTGGTGTCATACGTGTGTGTCGGAGAGTGGGCGGCGCGCGCCGGGCGTGCTGCGGCCCTGCTCGTGCTCCAGCTCGAGGAGGCGAGCGCGCGCCGCCCCGCCGCCCCCGCCGCGGCCGCTAGCGCGACTGACCCCGCCCCCGCTGCTGCGCTGTGCCACATATGCCAACCCTTGTACGCACACCGCTACGCTTCACACAAGTGAAGCGTGTACGTTTTAAATCTCCCTGATTTTAGGGGAGGCAAAGGGATCTAGCCCGTACAGCCATGTTTTTGGGGTATTTTTTTTCAATTTTACTATTAAGACATGGCTGTCACACATTTTAATGCGACTGCGGAGTGCTTGGCGCGAATTTAAAGGTAGCAGACTGATCAGGTGGAGAAGACCACTATAAAATTCTTAACTTATAAGATTCTTGTGCATCAAAATAACACCACTTTCACTGCACAAAATCCACTCTGAAATAATTTTTGGATCACTAGAAACCAAATGTGATTGCTTCTATTCAAAGCGCGCCAAACACGCCCGCTACGCTTCATTATCGCGCCACTTCACATTTTGGCGCAAAATAACTCGCCTCATTTCCCATTTGAGCTGGCAAGGGCATCTAGCCCATACAACCAGGTCTTCAGTTTCTATTTAAAACATTTAGAAGTCGCTATTGATTGGATATTCCAATGTCTCCCAGAGTTCTTGGTGTCAACCTATTTATCATTCGTTAACGCAGTAACTAAACACACAAAACAACACCAGATTTAAGATTGTAGCTAGTTCTAACGGTGGTGATCTTTATTGTGTTAGTGTTATCCAACACAATAAGAATTCTAAAATTCTATCACTCAAATTAATAACAATGTCAGTTATGATATCCCTACTGACTTCCGACTTGTTTAGGAAACTCAAAAAATATCTAATAAATGGGTGGTGGAGGTCAATAACGTTATGAGAATCATAAACAGTTCAGGGATCTCAGTGATATTTGAAACTCCTTGAATTAGGAAAATTCTATAATAATATTATGTAGTTGTAAACAATGCGAAAATTGCAGTATTGCAATTTTTTTTAATTAAAAAAAAGGAAGTTTTTAGGGTTACCCTAATGCCCAATTCCTGTAACATTGTATTAAGTTGTTTTTGCTATTTATTCCATCACAATAAAATCTGTAACTTGCAACATTTTCCATATTTATGGTGTTAAATACAATATATGACAGCTATACAGCGTAAACAATTTTTTAATTACAAACAACTGAGCTACAATTGTATCTTGAACTCATGCAATATTTACGTGTAGGTGACGATGAATTAAAGGAACGTATGTGGAGGCATGTTCGCATGAATAAAACTGCCATCAACTTCGCATTTCAAAATTATCTTTTACCTACCTACTTCAATATCCATGCACTAACTTTAAAACAAAGACAATAAACTTTATACGATTCACAACAAAAACCCCCAAAGCGCGGGCAAACGACACAAACATACCAATTGAGATCCTTGGTCGGAAATGGATAAGACATTGTATGAAAACAAAATTATCAACTTCATGCAAAATAAACTCATGAGTCGCGACAACGTGCTCATGTTGTATATCTGCGGTGATCAATAAAATTGTAAAGTAAATGCAACCTACATGCACTGAGGTGACACTAGTGTATAGTCTATAGCTGTGTTCTCTACTCGTTGCGTTGTGTTCGATATTTTGAAAAAAGGTTTTTTACATATTTGTAGTAGTTGGATGTGAATCGTGTGATAGCTAAAAGGTTATATCGTTACCTCATTAAGCTCTATGGTCTCGCCGGTTGTCTCGTCGACCACGTCGCCATAGCACACCCCGGCTATAGAGCACTTGTTGAACGTCATTATATTTTGTGTCAAAGTGCCCGTCTTGTCGGAAAATATATATTGAATTTGACCTGGAAATAACGCATCAACTTATAACGATAGTTCGAAACGTTTACCACGTTGTTATATGGTTTTTGAAATAACGTTTTTAGTTATTATCGTTTTAGACACAAACCGAGCTCTTCGTTCAACGTTGTTGTCCGCGCTTTGGCCGCTGTACCAGTTTTATCGTATATCATTTTCTCATCCCAATTGATAAGGAAACTCTGTGCAAACCTTATTACCTGAAACAAGACAGTGTTTTGAATTAAAAATTATCTTTAATGTTTTGACACAATTCAGTTGGCACATTAAACATATTTTCATTGAGTCATCAAGTGGAAAAAGTAACTTATCTGTAACCAAATTAGACCGAGCCATAGACCTAAAATGTTAATTTTTTTTCATTGTTTTACAGATTCTCGCAAATCTTGCATCAAAATCTTTCTTTTACATTTGGAAAAGTTACAACATAGTTACTTCCAAGTGAAAATAAAAATATACCGGTTCTTATGGCTGGTTATACCTTCAAGGTCATCATACTTAATAATATGCAGTTATTATTTACTATAATATAACTGTCGAAATTCTATGTCCATGGATAAGACAATCAGTGAACGCAATCATAAACATCTCTAACGCAAACTTAAGTAAGATAAATGATTAGAGATTTTTTTTGTCATATCAGTGTATCAGTTTATTTACACATAGTAGATAAACTCAAATTCAGGTGACATTAATAGGCAGATGATGTGATGACCATGAAAACTAAAGCTATTAAACTGTTCATCTTCATAAAATATACGCAACATGGCTCTCCACGCCATATTAAAATGATGAAACGAAAACTTCTTGATTGATGATTTTTCCATTTCTCTGATCAGAATAAAAAATATTACCATCTTATAAAAAGAATAAAATACACGTGGTAATTTGATCGACTAATAAAAAGGTCATGCATGTCGCATTACAGCCAGTGAATGCAATTTTGTCCGTTCAGCACATTACTACGGAGCAGCAACTAAGCTATCTGTTCGTTGCAACTAAGGTATCTGCTCATGAGTATAATACGTTACAACCTTAAGGCCCTGACCGCACATTGATATACTACCGCGATTTTTTTTCGCAAAATTCTGTGACTCATGGGATCTTATACTCTATTAGCTCCGGTGATCAAAAAATCACGCGGAAAAAAATAATAAAAAATTCTGTGGTCTGATGCAAATTTTGATACAAACTGAACGCGATACGGTGCAGGTTGATTTCTGCACGAATAAAAACCATACGGTGAAATATTGCTGTGCGAACAGGCCCTAATAAAGGTACACTTACTTCGACGGAGACATAGAGCGATATAGGCACGACAGTGTTCATGACGATCGCGTACGAGAAGAACACGAGGAGGGCGATGACCACGGCGCCGGACGCCGGCTCGGCGGGCACGAGCGTGTCCCACGGCAGGTACGCCTGGAAGTAGCGGCCCACCAGCCACTCCCACACCCCGCACGCCACCGTGCAGAAAACGCACATGGACAGCAGGAAGAATACTATCTGCAATGAACATAATATTTACTATTTTTGATTTTTGAGATTGAGGAGCTCGCTAGCGCAGTGGAATAGTGCGCTTGGCCTGCGATTGCTTAAACTAAGTAACGTTCGCTAAGGCCGGTCATTGGATGGGCGACCAAAAATTTACGTTAAGCCGGTGGTCACGACTGCATCTGAAATCGTTAATACCCACCAACCCGCACTGGGCCAGCGTAGTGGTTTATGGCCCAATCTCCCTATATTCTTCCATCCATAGGGAAGGCCCGTGCCCCAGCAGTGGGGACATTAAAGGGCTGGTGATGATAATGATTTTTGATTTAAATTTCAACATTATATCAATAAATGTTAGAAAAATTAGCACAAAATGGTCTTGATGCGGAAATGAAACCCGCGTCCACTGCAATCCAGGCAGGCTCGCTAGGCCAACCAAGACACAACTAGTGTACTAGTGTCTTGGTTGTAGTACTAACTAGTGTCTACAACCAAGACACTAGATGATTTCTTGAACTTTTTTAACCACCATATTCTTTGAACATAATATTACTTACACTCTCACACGCCTATCATCTATCCAGAACAAATAAATACACTAATATAAAACTAGATGACGTCACAACCCGTTTCACTTCAAGATACAAAGATTTTGGTGGTGAGAAAAAGAAATTCCAAAAATTATGGTTTTGATGCGGGAAACGGACACGCGTCTATCTGCTATGCGGGCAGGTGCCTGACGGCCACCTCGGCCAATCAAGACACTAATACCCTCGCAATGTAGAAATAAATTTCAAACATTCCAAAGCAGATATTTTTTCAAATACCGTGCGTTCGGTTAAACTTGGGTTTGCTTTATAAACTATTCGATTTTTAATTTCAACATTTTATAAATGTTAGAAAAATTTGTACAAAGATTTTTTTTAAAGGATATTTTTTCGAAATTACGTTACCAAACCGTGACTTATCTTCTTCTCCCTGTCCTTTTCCCAGTCTATCTGGGGACGGCGCAGTATGTTTCCTCTTCCATTTATATCGGTCAGACGTCATCAAGCCATCCACTCCCTTTTGATTCATAGCATTCATCACACCGTAAAGGTGCTAGTGATGAATGAATGTATAGAAAAGAGACGGAACGGACCATGTCGACAGAACGATGAACAGAGAGAGTGATTGGAATGACAACATTCCAATCCATACTGCTCAAAGTTTTGGCTTAGTTTTTACAGCCGGCTGCCTGCCTGACACTAACCCTCTTTGGGTATCTACCGTGTATAAACCTTGACTTATGTATGTATGTATATAAAATCTTACCCCTATGATAAGAAAATTAAGTAGCCTATCTATACTGGTGCGCTTGAACTTGGTCTTGCCGGAGTTCTGCATCAGCTTGGTGTCCTTCCCGGCGAACACGACCACGCCGTAGCACCACGACGTGTTGCGGAGCACGCAGCCGCGCAGCAGGATCTTGTCGTTGTCCAGGGAGAAGTGTTGGTCGCGCCAGCTCAACGTGCCTGCAAACAATCGTAATCAATGACTTAAAAACATAAACACATAAAAAAATAGTAGATTATACATACAACAAGGGCGATAAAACAAAAGAGTGTCTCAGATCGCAAGTATTTGACGATAAATATAATTTTAATTATACGATCTGAGCCCCTTTTTTATCGCGCGAGGTAAGATCGCAATTTGACCAGGAAGTGGGATTACCAGTACGCGTAGCGGGCGGAAAAGTCCACTTTATGGTCAGGTGTGACATAAAGTATTTTTTTAGTTTTTATTAACTCAATCAGTACGATCGGATCCGGCTCGAAGGACCGCTTTGTTTGGTTTTGTTACTAATTGTTTATTAAGTGGAAAATTTAAGATAGGTACCTACGTTATTATTTATTAATGCTATTGATTAGTCAACACGCTTTCTTGATCTTGTGTTAAATAGTACAACATGAAGAAAAGTTAATCACTCCACTTCTGTTTTATCACGAAATCATTAATCGCTAAATAAACTGTAATGATTAATGAAACAAAACAGTCTCTGTGAGAACGAGGAAAACAAAAAACACGCGTGACCGAGCAACAGCGTAACATCATTACTTAATCGTTTCGACATCCTCTGCGATTCTATTAACGTATATTCGAGCGAATTGCAGCTGTATAAGCTGTATTTAATGATCATGTATAAGAGTGTAGGTAGAGCGGGTTAATGAACCTGAGCCATCGTCACTACAATTTCTATCCATGCCTAAGAGAATCAAGAAAATCTATTTATACTTCCATGGTTAACAAAAACAGGTTATACAAATAAAGACTAAGATTTTGGGGTTAGAAAAAGAATTTCGAAAAATTATGATCTTGAGGCGGGAATCGAACCCGCGTCCGCTGCTATCCGGGCAGGTGCCTGACCGCTCGGCCACCCAAGACACTAATTAACTTGCCGAAATTCTTCTAACCATTACACTTCACGTTGTAAGCCAACGGGTACCCCCTCGCAATGTAGAAATAAATTTCAAACATTCCAAAGCAGATATTTTTACAAATACCGTGCGTTCGGTTAAGCTCGGGTTTGCTTTATAAACTATTCGATTTTAATTTTAACATTATATAAATTTTAGAAAAAATAGTACAAAGATTTTGGGGTTAGAAAAAGAATTTCGAAAAATTATGATCTTGAGGCGGGAATCGAACCCGCGTCCGCTGCTATCCGGGCAGGTGCCTGACCGCTCGGCCACCCAAGACACTAATTAACTTGCCGAAATTCTTCTAACCATTACACTTCACGTTGTAAGCCAACGGGTACCCCCTCGCAATGTAGAAATAAATTTCAAACATTCCAAAGCAGATATTTTTACAAATACCGTGCGTTCGGTTAAGCTCGGGTTTGCTTTATAAACTATTCGATTTTAATTTTAACATTATATAAATTTTAGAAAAAATAGTACAAAGATTTTGGGGTTAGAAAAAGAATTTCGAAAAATTATGATCTTGAGGCGGGAATCGAACCCGCGTCCGCTGCTATCCGGGCAGGTGCCTGACCGCTCGGCCACCCAAGACACTAATTAACTTGCCGAAATTTCTTCTAACCATTACACTTCACGTTGTAAGCCAACGGGTACCCCCTCGCAATGTAGAAATAAATTTCAAACATTCCAAAGCAGATATTTTTACAAATACCGTGCGTTCGGTTAAGCTCGGGTTTGCTTTATAAACTATTCGATTTTAATTTTAACATTATATAAATTTTAGAAAAATTAGTACAAAGATTTTGGGGTTAGAAAAAGAATTTCGAAAAATTATGATCTTGAGGCGGGAATCGAACCCGCGTCCGCTGCTATCCGGGCTTAACCGAACGCACGGTATTTGTAAAAATATCTGCTTTGGAATGTTTGAAATTTATTTCTACATTGCGAGGGGGTACCCGTTGGCTTACAACGTGAAGTGTAATGGTTAGAAGAATTTCGGCAAGTTAATTAGTGTCTTGGGTGGCCGAGCGGTCAGGCACCTGCCCGGATAGCAGCGGACGCGGGTTCGATTCCCGCCTCAAGATCATAATTTTTCGAAATTCTTTTTCTAACCCCAAAATCTTTGTACTAATTTTTCTAACATTTATATAATGTTAAAATTAAAATCGAATAGCAAATAAAGACTAATACAAACATTTCCTTTTCCCTATATACGCCCATTAAAGGGCTGATGATAATACAAAAATACATATGTAAATCACGCCTGTTTCTCCTCGGGGCCCATGTAATAGAGAGCGAGCCTATTTCAGCCTACAAACAGCCGCCAAACGGAAACATTAATCGTCCTATTGCTAAATGCTGTACTAGGAAACCTGGCCATTCCCCATCCTAATAAACATGCTTACCTTATACAACACAAGCATAGGGGGTTGTGACTGACAGTAGTGCATATTCTGCTCTACTGTCGCCACATGGCAAATAGCTATTAGTATGTGTATGCTATTAATACTCACCAACACTAACCCGCACTGGGCCAGCGTGGTGGGTTATGGCCCATTCTCCCTATATTCTTCCATCCATAGGGAAGGCCCGTGCCACAGCAGTGGGGACATTAAAGGGCTGGTAATGATGTGATGAATAATTTTTGACAAGCTGTGCCAGCCAGCCATAGCGTTTAATTGCATCGCATGAATCTGTTCCGTGTAACTACTGATTTGTTCTCTGTAGCTGTGCCATAAAAATACGTCGTACCATCAAACTTATTAAGCAAGTTGTTCGGCGTCTCGCAGACAATTTCACCGTCGAACGCGCCGAGTTGCGCATCGTCCTGGCTCATCGCAGCCGTCTCCAGAAGGCACTGACGACATTTCAAATTTGTCTCCCTGTAACAAAACAAATGGTTATATCAGCAAAATACATACAAACATAAGTAACGCCTTTCACCACAAGGGTAGGCAGAGATCACGTACTTGCACTTGCTAAGATCCTTTCATACTTCTTTCGCTTTATCTAATTTCAATATCTTATGTGCTCACGCATGCGGGCCGGTTCAGTGTCTTCTATACACTTCAGAGATAAAAATCCTTATGGCATTCTCCTTTCACTCGTCGTTTCAACGTGGCCAAACCATGCGAGCATTCCTTTCTTCAATTCTCGTCGTCTTCTTTCAAACCACAACTTTCCCTTATAAATTTCCTTGGGGCCGGTCTTAGCAGATTGCTCAAGCATTGCAGGGTTTATTCATGGCAAAATTACAACCCTATTCCAATGAACTTTGTGGTGAGATTACTATTATGAAAAAATAGACCGACACGACTCTTAGGATAAGTGACGCGAAGTGCTACAGAATGCTTTGACATGCATGGCAAGTTTCATTGACAAGATGGCATACTAAAACTCGTGAAGCCCAAGCCTTGATGACAGGTAATTCAGTCGAGTATAATACAAACTACTACGACAAATAATTGGTCAGCGTTATCAGTTCAGTTGTTTGATTAACGTAAGATTCTTATTAACATTACTAGAAATTAATCACAAACAAACACAAATAATATAAATGTTCGTATCACTTACTCTGTAGCTGACTCATAAAACTATTGCATTCCATATAAATTACTCAAGATTGCTTTACTTTATTTATACCACGGAGTAATTACTAACGTATAAGAATAACAGTGTAGTTATATGATAAAACAAAATATAGTGCTGCTAAATTTGAGGGAGAAGTTGTATATTTAACTACAGATGTGTTTACAAATACCTCATGTGCGTCATGGAACAAAGAGAGACTATGGTTTCTGTTGTTAGAGGAAATAATTATGTATTTATATTAGGTACCTACCATATTGCATGATCCCATGCAAATTTAAGTACAATTAATTTATTGACAGGAAAATAGTCCCTAATCGCATAAATAATTTTTTTAAATCAATGTCAATAATATTATCACCTTAGAATTGTTGAAGTTTTTGTTTATTCAACGCATTCCATATTACATTTTGCCTGTAGACATTTAAATAACAAAGAAAACATCTTAAGCTGATGGCAAATTAAACTTTAAATAATAGATTTACTTTAATGGGTTACAGATTAGGACGTGACTCTATGAAATGAGTCGATTAAGATATGGAGAACTCTTCTAAAATTGTTATAAAATTTTGAACGATTGTTAGAAGCAAGCAAATACTTTGTCACATTTCTTATTTTTCTTGATCGTTAGGCTTGGTATGAACATGTTTGACGGTATGAAATGCATGTGATGATGTCAGTAAAAGTGGCTGGCGGAACTTGAATGTTAACACCGAACAGGGTGCGATAAGGGCAGGGTGATGATCATAATTTTTACATACATACAAAAATCTCGCCCATTTATCACCGAAATGGTAGGCAGAGGTGAATTTTATCACCCACGTTTCGCCAATTATATTAGGTCTAATGTAATAGGGGGCTATCGCCATCGGGCACGGAAATTGCAGTATATTGTTATAAGATAGTATAAGTGAAACGCTGCTGGCCCATTACATTACTGTCTTTACGCTTGGTCGCCTTGTACGACACCCGCAGGAGAGATGGGGTGATGATACTGTCACTGTCACCACCACTACGTTACACGTCTTAATTTTTATATTATAAATCGAGTGTGCCGTGTGATGACGGCAGAGTAGAATACAAAATTTATCACCACCCCCATCTCTCCCGTGGGCGTAGTACAAAGCGACTAAGGGTTAAGACAGCAATGAGTAATGGGCAGCAGCGTTCCTCTTGTGCAACCTAGCAATGTACTGCGATTTTCATACCCGATAAATGGCAATGAGGTCGCCATCTATTACATGGGATGGGACCTAACCTAGTTGGCGACGGTGTCGATTCCCGTCTGCCTACCCCTTCGGGAATATAGGCTTGGTTTATGTATGTATGTATAATTCATTGAATTTAGAAATAATTCAATGTAAAGGGAGGAAAATACCTGACTGAGTTTTTTGCCCGTTCTTCTCAGAACAGGGCCTCCTGTTAGCTTACGAACGGATGGCGTAGATTTTTCGCTAGATATTGAAAACATGTGTCCGTCTTGGACGCACGGGTTTTCGGCATCAAGCGTCTTGTCGATTCATAAGTGTATTGTAATCATACCAGATATGAATAAACGAATTTTGACTTTAACTTTGTATAAAAAAGACCTATTCTTAGACCAACCAAATATACACAAAAAAAATCATAACAATTGGTCTAGCCGTTTGATATATTAGATAACGAGTAATGTGTTACGTTGCCAAACTCACCCGTCCAACTCCGCGGTCTCAATGTAGCACAGCCCGTTGGGCTCCGAGGTGCTGAGCAGCAGGATGTCAGCGGCCACGAACTGGTCGTTCTCCAGCCGGATGACGTCTCCCACCTGAACAGACGCCCACTTCTCCTCCACCAGTTTGCCATTTCGCAGTGTCTTCGCGCGCCGATGGTTCACCTGCGAGTCGTTCTGGTGGCGTTGCTGGAACAATCAAAAGGAATTTTAACTTATATATAAAAATGAATCGCTTGTGCGTACGTCTCGCTAAAACTCGAGAACGGCTGGGCCGATTTAGCTGATTTTGGTTTTGAAAGTATTGTCTTGGGCCAGGCAAGGCACAAAAGAAAGAAAATATGGAAAAATTGCGGGGAAAATAGTAAAAACAACAATTTCATTTTCCCATATAAACTGTTTGCCTGTCAAAGATTTGACGTAACAATCATGGCAACCAAATCGTAACCATGGCTACGGGATAATTTATATGGCATAACAACGTACGCATGCCGGGTCAGCTAGTAAGAATAGATAGATGACAATTTATTGTGTGTTATAATTCGACGGCCGGTTTTTTCGTATGGTCATATCGCTGGTTATCGGTCTAGACTAGAAGTCTATTTGTTTGCTCGATTGCAAGACTCGGGGACAAGGTCATCGCCTTGCCCAAAAAACCCAGTAGATGATGTAAAGGCCTCTCGGCCAACAGCTTAGGTCCTTCAAAAAAATTTTTTTATGTAGATTCATTCATTCATTCATCATCATAACTTTCCTGTCCTGTTCCCAGTTTATCTGGAGTGGGCGCAGTGTTTAGTTACATCTTCCATTTATATCGATTAAACGTCATCAAGTCATCCTTCTCCCTATTCATTCATGTAATCGATCACAATTCACAGCGGAATGATGCTAGTGATGAATTAGAAAGGACCATGTTCGAGAGACCAATGAAAATAGAGTGATTGCGATGACAACATTCCAATCCATATTGCTCAAGATTTTGTTTGACAACACAAGTGCATATGCTACTTACTTTGGGCTAGATGCTAGATGTGACTTTTACTGCCGCACTCAAAGACGTCAGTTAACTTTAATGAGTATTAATGTCAGAAATTTTCATTCAAATCTAGACCATAGACCCGGCAAGAGTAGTGATTAGTTTTGAATTGTCATCTTTCGTCGCTAAGTACTCATTAACGTTATTTGACGTCTCTGAGTGCGGCAGTTAGATATATTAATATAATGATATAATGTAATGATAGTCACCAATTTACTACTTCAATTTAGTGTAAACCCATTATACGGAACCTTACGCCACGTTATGACGGACTATAAACGAGTGGGCGTACATATCAAAGGGTATATAGGTATATAGTAGACGATCGCGCCCGTCCTAACTGACACAAAAGATTGGATTGTTGAACTTTAGCAGCTCACCATTAATTACGGCGCCGTCCTTGATCCACAATAGAGGCTTATTTGATGTTTACAACAATTTCCCTGCTGCGATGAATGAAGCCACTGTTCGTGACTCTATTAAGCCGGGTTCACATCGGTGACATTTCTGATTTGGTCAGTGTTTGCGTCGCAAATCATTTTGCCTAAGTAGGTACCTACTACCATGACGTGTCTTATCCGAAGAAACGGGACTACACGAAGTGAAAGGTAAAGTGTAGACTCAGGCATCAACATAATAGAATTGCGTCCAAATTCCGTTCCACTTTGTTTAAAGTTTAAGTCCACCAACCAAGTACAATATTTTAAAATCAATTTAAATACTGTTACTCTTTAGTAGTTGCATGGTGACGGCAGAGCAGGAAACAATATTCCCCATCCCCACACCCCGTGGGTGGGGTGGGGGGTGCGTGGGGGATTTTTGTGTACCTGTCCATATCTGGGGTCACTCGAGCGGTGGCGCGTAAGCCACCCACACAAGCATTCCCAGGAAGGGTTGGCGTCAGGCATCATAAAAACCATAAAAACCTAGCCAAATCTTAGAGCAGTACCTATAATAGACATGCTGCACCGTCCACAAATAATTTTTGCAATAGCAAGGTAGGAATGGTAGATACTATTTGACACGAGCACCTATATTTTATTACTCTCATGCGCAGTGAACACATCAAAATTTATTAAGCTTACTCGTACGTCATAATTTTTACATACATACATAAACCACGCCTATATCCCCGAAGGGGTAGGCAGAGGTGAGCTAGCACCCACGTTTCGCCAATTATGTTAGGTCCCATGTAATAGGTGGCGAGCCTATTGCCATATATCGGGCACAAAAGTGTCAGAAACGCTGCTGCCCATTCCTCATCACTGATTTATCCTTAGTCGCCTCGTACGACACCCACGGGAGAGATTTGGGGTGGTGACAATTGTATTCTACTCTGCCGTCACCACACGGCATAATTTTTAACAGTCCAATAAATTAACTTGTAATAAATCTATGTTACATATGCGTCAAACTATATTTAAATTGGGCTGAGTGTGATGTGATTGTTGGTTCATACACGGTAAAGTATTGATATTCCGTCTTGGAATTAAGGTTGACAAGGATAGGGCTAGATGATAGGTGTGAGTGTAAAAATAAAATAAAAAATTATAAATAAATAATATTAATTACATATTAGACGATTTATGTTAGATTCTCGTTAACGCTCGTCGGGAGTATATGGTGGCATTAGAGATATTATGATTATCCTTAGATACAAACATACAAAAAATAATCAAATTATAGCGGTACTACCACTACCCACTACTGTTATCTACTGGGTTCCTTAAATTCGCCAGTGCGTTTTTTATTAATTTTTTACTATAATAATAGTGCTGGGCATGAGCTTAAAATACGTTCGCTTCGGAGGCTATTCGACGGCGAAGATGAGTATGGTAAAAAGTACGATACCAAAATGATGACATATTTCACTTTATATAGGACTGAGTCTACCAGATAAAATGTGTTAAATGGTATAATCTACATTTAACACAGCATCACCAGTGCACACCCAGCTTTATAATAAAGAATAAATCCTGGTTCCGATGAACGAAACTACATAATAATATTGCATGAAGTGTTATCAAGTTGCTATATCACAGACATAACATAGCATTCTACTGTTGAAATTCGACAACAGTTTATTCATTTAGGTATTACAGAACCATTTTTTATTTTTTTAGATAAAATTCAAAAGACAGTTTCATCAAACTTTCATATATGTGTATCCCTATATAATTTTAAAAACCCGACATTGTTAACGGATTATAATGGGTCTATTAAAGTCTATTTCTTTTCTTTGTTTACCTTTGCATAATAACAGAATAGGTACGTCATTACAAGTAGTATTATGCCAATTTACGCAGACATTTTTAAATAAAAATATCCAATCTATAGATTTATTTGGGTAAATTTCCAAATATTTATTTAAAATTCCACACAAGTAGCATCTAAAGCTGCATTTAAAGAGGTTCTTATGAAAGTATTACGAATAAAGTGGACAGTAGAATGGAAGTTGGGGGTAACGAGCATCTAAGAACCGCTTAAATCTGCACTTAGATTTTAGGTAAAACATCTTCGCACCTTACTTGACCACCAACTAACATAAAATATGTAGGAAACAATGTCACAATAAGCCATGACCCATGCATTATTCACGATAAGGAACACAGAGGGACGTTTGAGTAAAAGGATTGTGTTCGCCTTGAGGAAAAATAGAAGAGGTCGGTGGCTTAATACAAAGAACGCTATCGGTTTGTTACAACATTACATCTTTCCGCTGTTGTTGCATCAAAAATTGACATACACACATATACATATATCATGCCTTTCTCCCACAGTGGTAGGCAGTAATACGGTAGGTAGTAATTAGAGATCACTTCTTCCCACTTTCCAAAAATTAACACTATATGTAATGTCAAACTTGCTTTGGTGATGGTCCCAAACGCCCAAGGAGGTCTACTCTTGAAACTCCGAACGATTCACTCACATCTATCCGTCTTTCTCACGCCACTGCGTGTTAAAATAAGAGCGACAAAGACGCAAAGACTCGATCGAACGAAATAAACTTCCAGAGTAACGCCTCAGGTGTGTTTATCCAGTGCAAATAGGTATGTGCTCAACAATTAAAAAAGACTATAGGTATAATAGACGACTGACTGTCACCTAAAAGCAAACACTTGCCTTTAAAAATGCTATCGTTTATATCATGCTGTCATTTCGTACCGCCTATGATAGTATCGTAGCAAGTATAGGTGCTCATTATACGATAACAATTTTGAGAGCTTTGAACAAATAATATGAATATATTCATATAATAATGAATAAATTCATATAATAATATGAATATGAATTTGATAGATAGCCCGTACCACCAAAAAAATCAAGACGGAAGGATGGATGGCCAAGCATGGACGTAAAATAATTATGTGGGTTTTCAATTCTCCATAAATATTTCTTTGTCACATGCGTTACACGTTATTTCCAGTCTTCCAGGCGCATATAGCGAGACCATTATAGAAGTATTACAAATCAATATACCTATTCCGATTACTGATAACCTCAATTGACATAACACAGTTCAGGGGAATCCTCACCCTAACTTATACATAAATTCCAAGGAATGCTCGTGTGGGGACTATCGCAGAAAGTGATAACTATGTTTTAAATGCTTTTGAAAAGTAATGTAATCATAAAAAATGTTAGAAATACAATTTAGAGCAATTTATTTGAAACGTCTATAATTAAATATCCTGTAATGTATTAATAGCTGGTCGCGATATAACAAACCATACAATCCCAATGCACACGTGTAGACCTTCAGATGAAAATAATACTCGCTTTATACACCGGTTAAACTGCACGTTTTACCAACGATCACCTGCAATTATTTGCGTTGACCAAAAGACTCTCATTTTATTACTTCCCTAATGGTTTTGTCGCGGCGTCCAGCCTCCTTTTTAACAGAGACATAGACAGACGTGAGATGACATGACATGACATCGAGGACTGACTGACATTGGACGGAAAATATAAGACGGACTAGGAACAAGACAAATTTGACCAAGACAATCAGTTTTATTATAAATATATTATTTCTTGATTTCACGGGCCTTTGATTGACACGTTATTTGGCCCGTTCAGGTTTAATGCTATCAATACATCGTGATATTCAGCTCCTGTTGAAAGAACCAATTATCTCCAAACCAATGAAAACGTTTGTAGCTGTACACCATCGGTATTATTACAAAATAGTCTAACTTTAGGTCGTCATTCGCATGTTGTCACTTTTTTGTCAATAGTGTGTGACAGTGACGTATCTGATATAAGCGCTTCTTAACCAAGATACGATATAATAACACTACATATATTTATGTTGCGTTTAAGAACATGTCCTCTTTTTGTTAGCCCATAAGATCCCACTACTGGGCAAAGGCCTTCCCCGCAGCCCTCCATCTCGAGCGATCCCGAGCCAATTCCGTCCATGTTTTCCAGTATGCCTCCAGATCGTCTGTCCACCTCTTTCTAGGTCAAACTCGACGCCTTTGACTATCCTGAGGTAACTACTCTGTGGTGACTTTTGCCCAGAGACCTGGATGCATTAATACATGTCCTAATAACAATATAAAATGAAATACAACTCACAAAGTCGTCGTAGGCGTCTTTGACGGCAGTGAGCGCGAGTACGCCGATAAGCGGGATCGCAGTGGTGATGGGCGTCAGCGAGGAGATGGCCGGGATCAGCTGCAGCACCAGCAGACACAGGAAGTAGAAGTTGGCCAGCCGCTGGAACTGCTCGAGCAGGTTCAGCGGCAGGAACGTTATGATCGAGTACTTCGAGGTCTTGATGTAGTTGTTCTGCAACAATAAATAGTGCCGGTGTCAATGTGTGATTCGTTGTTGGTTAAGTTTTATTTTATTTGGTATATATCGCCTGTCAGTCTTCTATGCTGGCCTTAGCGAGAAAATAACGTAGTATTGGTCAGTCCCGACCAATCCCATGGGTGTCGTAAAAGTCGACTAAGGGAGATTGCCCGGTGTAGATCAATAAGCACCTTGGGGAACCAGAATGGTGGAGGGCAAACCACCAACAACAGCATACCCAAGTTTGGTGTCAGGCAGGCGACCGGCTGTAAAATCTGAGCCAAAACCAGTATGTATCAGAATGTTGTCATCCCAATCACTCTCTCAGTTTATCGGTCTGCCATCCGACATGGTCCGTTGAGTCTCTTTCCTATACATTCATTCAGCACTAGCCACCTTTCCGGTGTGATGGAATGGATGATATGAATCAAAATGGAGTGGGTGGCTTGATGACGTCTGACCGATATCAATTGAAGAGGAAACATACTGCGCCCACCGCAGAGAGACTGGGAACAGGGCAGGGAGAACAAGAAGAAAATTAAGCATCATTATATGGACTTATTGTGTCAGTGTACAATTAAAACATACCAGTGTGACTAATATTTGTATGCCATTTGTCACGGGTTTCAATACAGGAAAATCAAATATTCCTTCCTTCCTCAATAAAGACATGACGATGACACACTACGAACAATCACTAAGTGCATGTTAGTTTAAATATTATTTTAACATCACGAGATATTTTGATTAATGTGACAAAAATAAAGTTTAAGTAAGTAAGATTACCCAAAAGAGAAGTACTCCTATATTTTGGGTTAAACTCTTCTTGGAAAAATTAAGACAATAATTTTTATTTATCACTGTCTTATTTATGTATGGTAATTAATAATTTAGTATAATAATTTCATAACATTAATTATCACCTCAGCCAGTCTTAATAAGGTTCACATAAGCTGAAACATTGTGATGGTAATAATCAAACCTTACTCGGATACCTAGATAAAAAACTGGTTCTCGGTTACGTGTAGTCGACATAATATGCACAGATTGCATAACAAACTGTGGTAGGTATACCTACAAGGCAAGTTTAAAGCAAGATGCTACTTACGGCGTAACGGAACTGCGCATTGTACTCCCTGTTGTTCGCTTTAATTCTCCGTTCATTCTCTGAAACAAAAAAAAACGTACTTCAAGTCAATGTGTAAGGTAAAATTATCATTTAGAGTTGCAGCCACAGTAAATAATAACAATTGTCCTGGATTAAATAGTCAGTCAATTCATTAAATTAATAGTGAAATCAAATAAGTTTGTTTTGCTAAATATCTGTACACGTTGACACAATTCAATGTTGGACTAAGACATTACCAATAGTCGTCAATACCGAAGTTTATTTGTTAAATCACTTGGTTGGTAACACGTTCTATATTCCATATGTTATTACATTAGTTATATTAGTCTACTTATAGAAAAACTAGGTAGGTATTTGAGACAAGCACTAAAGCAAAAGTTTATTAAAAAATCATTATGAAATCAGGCGGACATTTTGTAACTCATGTATTTTATCTTTTGTTTTATAACTTGACAATCTCCACGCTTCACAAATTGCTTACATTCGTAAACAAATTACGTGTAGGTACAATCTGTTAATTTGGATTAGGACTAAAACATACATATGGCGACAAACGAAACTTATCATGCCATCAACAAGATTATGTCATTAGGTTTACAAGTTCGTTTTGCATAAAGTTTATGACTGATGACTGACGTAATTACATGCTTATATACAATTTAGAAATAATAAACAGAACATGTTTTTCGATGGTTAATTACAATTGACATACATACATAAATCACGCCCATATCACCGAAGGGGTAGGCAGAGGCGAACCAGCACCCACGCCTCCCCAAACATGCCAAGTCCCATGTAATAGGTGGCGAGCCCATTGCCATTTATCGGGCACAAAAGTCGTAGTACATTGCTAGCCTTGGTGGTATAAGAGGAACGCTGCTGCCCAATCATATTCAGATTTATCCTTAGTCGCCTTGTACGACACCCACGGGAAAGAACATAAAAATGGCAATTGTATTCTACTCCGCCGTCACCACGCGGCTGCGTTGATAGAATTACAATTACTATTGAACCAATATAAATATAAATTAATAGAACTCAGAAGGGTTTTATTTAATAACAGAGCCAAGTGAAGCCTCATATACGGGCATTTCCATTGGGAACACTATTGGTCTAATTTGTGTGACTTTGGCGTATGCTTTGCTAGCTATAAGTTCTTTCATGTTTTAGTAAGGTGACTACTTATAAAATACAATAAAATACTGTATTTAAATATCAATAATTTTAAAAACATAACATTCAATGAGTTTTCAATTCCAACTAGGTACTACTGACTTAGTTGCAAAACCAAAAGTATACGCAAACAAAAAGTGATAACTATATACATGTTAAACTATTGAATTAGGTACTTTATTTTAAAAAGAGAAAGACATCGATAACATTAATCTCAGCATGGGCACGCCAATCATACTACACCTACACCCCCCACACAATATGACTTACTATGAAAAATTGCAATTTCTAATCAACGAGTGAATTGATAGTGGTATATGGTAGTAGGTACGGGTAGTGGTTATCAGAATTAAAAATGATAAGCAAAGAGGTGAGCGTGTCTCTGTTTTTACTCTTGATTGGATTACGACTCCCATACTTCAGCATCGTGCAGCCGACGGCCGTTTAACATCATTGGTTGATATGGTGATAATTACCCGATTCTTACAAACACATTTATTTGTTGCTTGTACACGTAGTGGAATAATCCAGAATAATTGTGAGGGGCTACGTTTTCAGTTTCGTCTTCTGTTCTATTATACGAATTAACTAACATACGAATGATGTGAATTCATGGATATCTATTCGTAACAAATATATTATTATTCTTTAGGAGTAAGGTATACATTTTTAAACTTCCTACCTTCATTTCACATAACGTGTGAATGGTAACATTGGTAACGTATATGGCCTCCGTACTCAGCCGTCACGTCGGGTAGCCGACGCAGGGTACACACACGGGAGTGTAAAAAGGCACTAAACACTGTTTGGCATGACAGACAGTGTTGAGAAATACAACAACGGTTAAACAAAATATAGCCTCATCTGTGTGAAGTAAACAAAATTTTTATTAAAATGATTTTCATATTAACAAAGCCCATGATAATGGAATTCTAAAGCATCAAAAATGTAAGAATTTTCGGAATGTATAAGTAAGTTTTGTGTAAGATAAATATTTGTGTAAGTTCAACATCACTGTTGTCTCATTTATCACACTGTAGCGCTTGACATGAGGTTAAAATCACTTCATTTTGGCCAAAAAGAGTTTCAGTTAAAAATAAAAGGAAAAGACGTAAGGATATATTATAAATATATTTTTTTCTTTTGATGTCAAATGTTTGGGAACAGATTCATGAACATTGTTTTAAAATATTCCTTCAGACAAGTCAAAAAATTGTTTCTACTGATTAATTTTTTATGTCTGATAATAAGTACCTACTTGGCGGTGTGAACACGGAAATGGTTAGTCTGATATTCAGGCATTGGCGTTGAAACGATTTAAAATATATACACATTATACGAGACATTGCCCTCTGAAAAATTATTCATATTTATTACGGCGTCACCAGCTTTGTGAACGAACATACAAATCAATGTTCTTTTATCCGCACGACACTTGAGAGCGACCATCTTAAATGCACATCCCAATGCATTTGTATTGTATGGAGAGGAAGTGATATTTCTATGGGATTATTCAAAGTTGTGTTTGTCTCATCACGTAGCGTAGCTAAACATAATTCCTAATGCAAGGTTATAAAAGTTACGTGTCATTAATCCTACCAAATTATGAGAATAATAAACATAATTACATATAATATCTGCGAAAATAACGAAGTATGATACACACATGAGACGTGTTGTGGTTATACTATCATAGTCTTACACCAACGTCAGAATGTATAGCAGCCGAGCAGCGTTCCAGGCAGAGCAGGCTACCTAACAACACTGCGATTAATGTACCTACTCGGTAACCAGTAGGGAATAAATAGGTATGACTTAAGTTAATGGCTAAATTCCTTCAGTAAACCGAAAAGAATTATCTCCAACCTTAAGGTTGGAGATAATTCATAGAGTCACTCAAAGTCAATGAAAACATCATATCGACATTTTGTCATAGTTCACTTCCATTCCATTTTCAGCAATTTTATAACGAATATTTTTCATGAACTCGATTAGTATAAAACGTAAACGCTGTCAGAATGTATCCATCAACACAATTAAATGTTAACTGTGGACATAGGCCATGTTTACTTTTTAGTACGACCTTACAAAATAACAACGCAACGATAATGTGTACATTGTGAATGAATCATAGTACCAGAACGTTGAAGGACAGATTTGCGTTACGCCTTAAAGGACCTTGCCTAATAGGTACCACCAATCAGTTACCAAGAGCCTATTTCTCATGCGTGACTAGTTAAATTTCTTTAATTTTGACGGCCGCCTTGGTCGAATGCTCAGATTGCTGGGTATTGGCCAAGAGGTCCCGGGTTCGAATCCTGGTAGGGGCAAACATTGTGATGACAACAAATGTTTGTTTCCGAGTCATGGTTGTGTATATGTTTATGTTGTATGTTTTCAACATTTATATACATAATTATACATACATACATACATAAATCACGACTTTATCCTCGAAGGGGTAAGCAGAGGTGAACTAGCACCCACGTTTCGCCAAATATGTCAAGTCCCATGTAATAGGTGGCGAGCCTATTGCCATTTATCGGGCACAAAAGTCGCAGTACATTGCTAGCCTAGGTGGTATAAGAGGAAAGCTGCTGCCCATTCGTCGCCTTGTACGACACCCACGGGAAAGATTTGGGGTGGTGACAATTGTATTCTACTCTGCCGTCACCACGCGGCTGATACATAATTTTTTTTTAATATAATACATAATTATTATATTAAAATATGTCCGTCATCTAGTATCCATAACATAAGTGCTTAGGCTACTTACTTTGGGCTAGATGATAGGTGTGAGTGTAAAAATAAAAAAAATATTTATTTATAATATCGTTACAATTATTTACCAAAATTAATATTAAATGTATAATGTTAATAATATTATATTGTTAACATGATATACGAGAACATTATATTAATTTTCATTTAACTTTTAATTTATTTAGACAATGTTATGTTACAATACGTGTAGTAGGTACATAATATAAATTTTAAATAAGTAATTTACATTTTGCATGAAATGTATTTAATTGGTACACACAGAATAAAAGAACACTGTATAGCACCGCAGGACTATTTTGAATTGCTCTTACTAGCTTTACTCAGTATCATTTAATTATTGTTAAGTATTTATGATTATGTATGCAGTATGCACAACCGAATTAGTAAAACTCGATTGTTTATTTACACTGGTAGTGGTAATGAGATTCGTCACTGGCGCCACAGGGACGCCGATCGATCTCCGTATTATGAGTTCCGCCTTCAGGCAAATGCCGTCATCCTGTTAAGTGTTCCCTATTGCCAATAATAAACCTGAAAACTGAAACGGGTGTATAAATTACTTAGATCACGACTTCTTAGAGCTTTGAGGAAAAGTCAGTATTTTAACTGCTAGAAATTGCTACAGTCGAATATATGAACTTACATACTTATATATCATGCCTATATCCCCGAAAGGCTATAGGCGCAGGTGAATTAACACCCACTTTCGCCAATAAGGTTAGGTCCCATATAATAGGTGGCGAGCATATTGGCATATATCGGGCACATGCTGCTGCACATTACTCATCGCTTTGTCGCCTCACCCTTAGTCGCCTCGTACGACACCCACGGGAGAGGTGGGGGTGGTGATAATTGTATTCTGCTCTGCCGTTACCACGCGGCTCAATATTTTAATTGCTAGTATTGTTACAGTTGAATATGGAATTTATAAACATAATAGGTACTATATATCCTAGATAGTCCACTTACGGTTCCGTTGTCTGCTCACAAAAGCGGTATAAAATTGTGTAATGATATTTTTACACAATTATACACAGCTACTTGCTTTCAAATTTCAATGGTTTTTACACCCACCCAAAGAGTAAGAAACAACCTATGGCAGGTAGTGGTAATTGTAGGTTACTGTGTTATGTTTTCATATATTAAAGTTGAAAGCAATTAGTATTGTTTAATAAATTTTGTATTATATTATTATAACGTTAATTAGACACAGGGAGACACGTTTTCCTATTTTTACTGTGAAAATTATATTCAGTTCTAAATCATACAGAAAAAGAGAAACATTTTCAAAGTTCACGAAGAAATAACATGATTCTGAAACCAGAAAACTAATTAACAACATTAACACTAGTGAATTTAGACTTAATTTTGAACAAAATATGTACATACTATCACGCCTATTTATCCCTAAGGGGTAGTTAGATCAGAACTATCAATTCTTCTTTTATATGAACCAACTCATCATCGCCCGCCCTGCCCTTGTCCCATCCTATTTGGGGTCGGCGCAGTATGTCCTCTTTTTCCACACACAATCCATCCATCTTTTCAGTGCTCTTTCTCTACATCGACATACATCAACATTCATGTCCATAACTTTCTTACTCACATTCATGGCATCACGTCTCATTACATGTCCATACCAAGCTAAACGGCTCCCTTTCATCTTCTTTGTTACTGGCGCCACTTTCAGACTCCTTCTTACGTACTCATTACGTATTTTGTCCATTTTTGTCACCCCGCACATTCATCTCAACATTCTCATCTCTGCCGCATGCAATTTTCTTTCATCCGTCTTTTTCACAGCCCAACATTCCGATCCATACATAACGACAGGTCTTATAACTTTGTCTGAATCAACTAATATCATAAAAACATAAAGTATACAAAGCGAGAGTACAATTTAATGTAATAATAATGAAACAACTCCACGAATCCCCAGAAATGCTATTTTGAATTATGTTTTTTCTCAATGGTGCCTAATTATCGAGCTGCAGATATATTGATAACACGATCAGAACATATTGAAGGGATATCCATTGGTTTCTTACAACTATTGATTAAATACTTCTTTCAGACGTAATCGGTACAAGAATAAACGTACGGGGCCCACCTACATGTAGTCCGATATATAACTGGCAAAATGTTGCGTACCTATGTAAATACTTACAGGTGTCAGTCAGTGAGTTAAAGAGTTCAGTGCGTTAGTAACAAGATTATAAGTATACTTAGATATAATCCAGCTATTTACACAGGACGGAAAGGCTTTTCGCTACGACTAAAAATAAACAGTTCTAATAAACAGTGCTAGTTCACCTCTGCCTAGCCCTTCGGGGATATAGGCGTGATTTATGTATGTATGTATGTATGAAAATAAACAACATCACGGGCGCTATCACCTTTAATTAAATTTATTGCAATGAACACACAGGCGGGCAATGAATCAATAACACCAGCGCGCGGAGTCACAAGCGATTCGCGAAGCGCCGATGTAGCGCCGGCCGTCTGCCCCGGCCGTTGACCGAGCGGGGGCGCGCCGCCTATGGCCTTGGCCAATTAGAGGCATATCCCCAAGGAGTCACCAAAAACAAGGATGAAACACCACACACACCTACGCTGGTAAACTATTACAATCGATGTCCCCGTTTGTACAGTCCAACTAAACGAAATACAACGATTCAAACACATATGGAGCATGCCATATCTGTGTTTGTCGTGGGGTGACGGCAGAGCAGAATACAATTGTCAACACCCCCAATCTATCACGCGAGTGTCGTACAAGGCAACTAAGCGTTAAAACAGCTATGACTAATGGAGTAGCCGTGCTGTAATACCACCTAACACTGTGTTTTACGTGCTCGATAGATAGCAATAAACTCGCCACCTATTACATAGGACCTAAACATGGGTGTTAATTCTTCTCTGCCTATCCCTTTGGTTACAAAGTGCGTAATTTATGTATGTATCTGTGTTTTAGTTGTAGTGAGTACGGCGCTGAACGAATCAATGTGTTGTTTAAGTCGTAGTTGGGGAAGGCGCTGCTGTATGGATGTATCTATGTTTGAGTTGTAGTGGGTAAGGCACTGAACGAATGAATGTGCGTGTTTGAATCGCTGAAAGAAGGCGCTGAGAGAATGTGTTAGAATCGTAGTGAGGAAGGCGCTGAAAGAACGATTTTGTGTAGGTACCGCACGAGACGAAGGTACGGAAGCGGTGGTTGTGCCTGGCGCGGCGGTGCGGCTGGGCGGGATCCCGGCGCACCAGCTTGCCGAGCAGCTCGAGGAGGGAGAGGCGCAGCGGGCGCGGCGGCGCGCGGGCCTCGCCGCCCTCGGCGCCCAGCACCTCCAGCTCGACCGCCTCCGAGCGGGCGGACATCCGGGCCGCTACCGCCGCCCCATGCCGCGCGCCGCCTCGCGCGGCCACTCCGCCGGCTGCACTCGAGCCGCGACCCGAGCCCGCAGGACGCGCGCTTCGACCCGCACCGGGGCCGAGACTCCGGTGCCGCACACACTAGCGCCGCCGACGTGCGCGCGCACCGCGCCGCTCAATCTTTTCGGTGGTGTTGCCGTCGCGTTTTGTAGGTACGACATTTTCTACTATGGTAGCAGAAAAGGAAAAACTACCACTATCTTTCGCCAGATGTAGGAATAAATAAATAGTTGTAACACTCTCATCACATCTAGCCAAAAGTAAAAAGCATATGCAATCAACTGTGTTATGTATACTAGATGGTGGACAAATTTCAATATAGGTACTACCTACTCGAGAACAAAATTAAATACCCAAAGAGGGTTGGTGTCTCGCAGGCGGCGTTAAAACCTAAGCCAAAATCTTGAGCAGTATGGATTGGAATGTTTTCATCCCAATTTTCCCTTTCGGTCTCTTTTCTATACATTCAGTAGTTCATTCATCATCACATCAGAAAGGTGCTATTCACTAGCACCTTTCCGATGTGATGGAAGATATGAATCAAAAAGGAGTAGATGGCTTGATACGTTTGACCGATATGATTATGAATGTAACAGGAAACATACTGCGCCGACCCCAAATAGACTGGGAACAGGGCAGGGAGAAGAAGACACTAGAACCTACAAGGATTGAGCTCACGACCTCTTCTTGGCCAGCGATCTGACCTTTCGACCAAACCGACCGTCAACTTCTGCTCATTTCGACTTGCCTATTCTAGAGTTTTTTCTACAAGGGGGCACACCTTCAAATTCAATTTATTAGAATTTATCCCATGAGTATCGTCAGATTTAATAAGATAATGGAAACCAAACGTATAACCTTCGTGTTGTTATGGCGACGCAATCGTATTTCTTGCTGTATTGTAAAATCAGCTATTTCAAGAGAGTAAACTATATTTTTTTTGTAAACTGTCCAAAACACGCAGAATGAGTGAACGTTCATGGTTTCCTGACGAATGGGAAAAATGACACAGTTATTTTTTTCCGTGTGGTGACGGCAGAGTAGAATACAATTGTCAACACCCCAAATCCCTCCCGTGGATGTCGTACAAGGCGACTAAGGATAAATCAGTGATGAGGAGCGTTCCTCTTATACCACCTAGCAATAGCAAAGTACTGCGACTTTTGTGCCCGATAAATGACAATAGGCTCGCCACCTATTACATGGGATCTACCTAGCATAATTGGCGAAGCGTGGGTGCTAGTTCACCTCTGCCTACCTCTTTGGGGATATAGGCGTGAATTATGTATGTATATATGTATTTTTTTTCCGAATACATTAAATAATATGAAAAGGGTCTTTATTAAGTAGTTAACTTATAATAATTATACCTATTGAAATGAAAATATAAACGAAGTATTTAAATCAAACACGAGGACTACATGGGATATCTTCATATGAGTTATTCACGTACCTCTATAAGATGGTGAGATAATAATTATGGTATAATTATAGTAAATGACTACACAAAAACGCGTGCCGTTGTTAAAATTACTATACTAATTCAATAAACATCATCATTTTAGTTTTCTTTAATACAGTTTCGTTGGTGTGTACACTCATTATACCTTTTGCCTTACTTGTATTAATGTTTCTCTTTCTCATTTAAGAGCCCTATTAATAGCACTCATCTCATTTAGACGGCCGGTGCATCGCATTTCGTAGTAATTTAGCAGTTATGTTTATCGTGTTTATTGAGATAGGATAATAAATTCTTGCTTTAAAATTATAAAATCTTTATTCCTCATAAAGTAACAATTATTCTAGTACAAATTTTGCTCAAAAATATTATTGTAAAAAGTATATATTCACAGTTAACTTAAAGTAATTTCAATGTTTTTTGTTTAGAATAAGATTTCTTTTCTATATTAAATCAATGATGTTTCAAAATTCCGAGGCCGCTATGAACTGTTCGACTATATTACAGATAAAATTCTATTTTTTTATTTCATTTGTTTCCAGTAGTTTCCAGGAGTTCAAAAAAGGGCCTTCGTGCATTTTATAAAATTCTTTATCCAAAATTAAATCCAAAATTGTAATTTTGGATTTAATAAAAGAGTTAAGCAAAATTTACAAAAACCGAGGCCGCTTCGAAATATGCAAATACCATAATGTTGACTGATTTTTGCGTAAAATGGCCAATAGGCGTTTTTGATCTCAGAAACAAAAATATATTGACAATTTTGACTTAGTAAATAGTGTTTCTGACTGCCGCACTCAGAGACGTCAATTAACTTTAATGAGTATTTAATGACAAAAATTTTCATACAAATATAGACCATAGACCCGGCAAGAATAGAGACTAGTTTTGAATTGTCATTTTTTGACGTTAAGTACTCATTAACGTTATTTGACGTCTCTGAGTGCGGCAGTGAGATCAAGAACGCCTAAATTGGCCATTTTACGCAAAAATCAGTCAAAATTAGGGCTCTTAACAAAAATAGTGATGCTGGTACGGTACAATTACATGCATACATATTATGTACATACATAAATCACGCCTATATCCCCGAAGGGGTAGCCAGAGGTGAAACTAGCACCCACGTTTCGCCAATTGTGTTAGGTCCCATGTCGACAGACACAAAAGTCGCAGTACACTGCTATTGCTAGGTGGTATAAGAGGAACGCTGCTGCCTGTTCCTCATCATTGATTTATCCTTAGTCGCCTTGTACGACACCCACGGGAGAGATTTGGGGTGGTGACAATTGTATTCTACTCTGCCGTCACCACACGTGTACACAATTGGTTGGAAATAATTAACAATTAAAGATTTTTTTACTGATCTCTTAAATTAACACGAGAAGTGCACATTTGAAATAAAATAACTTAAACAACGGAGACTTCTACCACAGCCATAATTAATTATCCATGATAACGCATAACCTGCGAACGATTGTTAGTACTATTGAGCGTGTGGTGGGTATGGTAACGTGGCGTGTGGCATGAAATTTAAACAAAGCCTATGCGAATTTGTCCCAGTTTCTAGCGAACCCTCTTCTATAAAACACGCACTAAAAATAAAAAAATATAATGACGAAATGATGGCGGAATTTATACGATTTTTTTATTACGAAAAGAAATATAAATGCCATAGTAAATACTAAACTTATTAATAACATAAGATATGAAGTAATAATATATACTTTGATAGTTTGACGGTTGAGTCGAGTGATTATTGGAAACGCTGGCTACCGGCCAAGACGTACTGGGTTTGAATCATGTTAGAGACAAAATTGATTGTTCGAGTGATGTGAACAAGGACCATAACAAACAGTTTTGTTTTAAGTTTACATGTAATATTTTTTTAAGCTAGTCATTTTGAATTAAGTATTTGAATATTTTGAATATTAAGCGCAGCTTGTGTTGGGCAGTAACGGCATCCACAAAGAAAATAAAAATGTCTTTAATATCTATCTATCTACGTCTCCTTGTATTAAATAAACTTTTATTTTCTTATTTTATACTTACACGCTATGTTAGTAAAAAATAAGAAAATAAAAATTAAAGCTGAACCGGTTATATTTACATAGTATTGAATATTGTTTCTCTTATTTATTTAATTTTAGTTTTAATATTAAAAACATCAATATAATTTAAAGTCAACTATTTGAAGATACATCTACGTATACTGTAATAAGGTGTGAACTGTGAAGCTTTGTTTTAATTTCGTTAGCTTTCGTTTTACTGGGTAACTCTCGAGCATACATAAAAAATGAATAGATACCTACTGATGTATATTATTTTAATTTTGTTATTTAAATAATAAATAAATGTTATAAAAATTGTCACATTTAACGTCTTGGTTGACCGAGCCGTATAGGCAGCAGCCCGTATTGCCGAAGACGCGGATCGATTCCCGAATCAGTATAATATATTTTTTTATTATTCTTTGTATTCATTATGTCATCCATACCTTCTTCTTCCTACCATATTTGTCTCCTTTTACGTCCTTCCACGTTCATACCTAACATTCTTTCGCCAACATAACTTTCATTCCTTCGCATAACATGACCAAATTTTAATCATCCAAGCCGCAATTACTCCGCAATCTCTCAGTCACTGGCGCTACTTCCAAACTTCTCGTGATATGTCACCCATACCCTTATCAGTAAATACAGGTAAAAGAGACGTCGCATTTAACCAGTGCTCGGGGTGGATTTCAGAAACAATTACACAGGAAATATTCAGCTATTCCAACCAACAAGGTCAACCTCATCGGTGTCCAACGTGTACAGAGAATTAGCGGCCTTGGGGACAGGTGTCCGGGGACATTCGGCATTGGCGGCACTAGTCGTCACTCACCTTGGCCATGTGTTCTCGCCGAGGATTTTCCCATGTCGGCCGCACCATCGACGCACATATACACTCACACTAGAGCGCGACACTTAACACTAACACTGTGCGTTGTTGCTTATACTTATATAGGTTGGTTGGTATAAAAGAGGCGTATAAAAGTTAAGACGTTATATTATAGAAGGGACTTGGTGGTTTTTGTGGGTCTCCTACGGAGCAGCGGGCGGTGGTAAGGCGGTGTCGAAGCAGGCGGAGGGCCGCGCGGCGCGATCGGCATCCTGCGCAACCACTGTGCACTTCGCCTTCCTGCAACAAACAAACAATTCCGTTGTAGTCAACAAAGACGAGACATAGGGGAACGTAGCCCAAAGCGAGCTAAAGCGGGCACTCCTGTTTAAAATATTTTCTATACAACCAAGCAAGGGTATATTTAGGAACTTAATTTGCACCACGCCTGTCAAGGGAGCAGATCATGAACCTTACTTGTTCCCTACAAGACCTTGTCCTAAAGCGATGCAATCGAGCACTCCCTGAGAGGATTTCCATTTTGCCACAGCAGGCACCACCCAGCCCCCGTAGCGCGGGAGTTGGACAAAATCTCCTCGAGGAAAAGAAAATATATATCCTCTCGCTCAAAGTCCCACTAAATCTCGAGACAAAACACTGTCAAGCGGTGGAGAGATTTTGTCCAGCAGGGCCTGCAGGGGGAGATATACTGCCGCGGAGAGTTTCACAGGACGCTGAGAGTCGGATCTTTACACCCACGAGTGATTAGGAGTAGTGATGATGGTTTGCATTCTGTTCTGCCGTCACCACACGGCTAATTGAACAATAACCAACAATACAGTTTACTCAATTGTCTTATAAACTAATAAAGCTTTTACAAGTATTATTTTACAGACTCTTCAGGGATCTAACTATTACTCCGCGGAGGAATTACAATACCAAAAGTGGGTCAGTCGACTCATTTATCTAATAACTATAGAATTATGCTCCAGGTGTAAAAGTAGGTCGTACTAGTTACGAGCTTTGAAAACATGCTGCAGAGGAAAATTAATGAAGTGTATATGTATACGTATTCGTCTGTAATATGTATATAAGCACTATAAATATAATCAGTTGTCTCTTGACCTTACAATTTTTAATATATTACACAAAATATTAAATTTTATTTTAGTTATTATCAGCCCATTACGGGTAGGGCTGTTGCGCTGGTCTTCCCTTGCATAAGATAAAATAGGGATAATGGGCCATTCACCATCACGCGGCCCCAATGGGGATTGATGGCTATTAACGACTGCTCTGTGGATGCAGCGCGACCAAGGACCTACCACCTATTTAATAACAGACCTTTGCAAACATTGCTTAATTTACGCAATCGCGGGCGTAACACACCGTCTGCTGGCCATCAGATTCCTCGAAAGATTTCTTATCTGTCATTTCGTATGTGTATTTTAAAAAATCTAGCGAACTACCACAAATAAAATTGTGATCAGAATAGTTAGAAAAGTAGTATAGTCTTGAATTGAATCTAGCTGAAACTAAGACAAATCTCAAGTCAATTAAATCAACAAGTCGTCGAAAATAATAGGAGGTTATAATCTAAAGAAGGCAATTGATTCAGCCTTGTATTACATGTCACAAATATAGAGCAATGTCTAGATTCCACAGTGCTAACATCACTCCTGCCGTATAGAGCGATATGTCAATGTCGTACGAACATGTGGACGTGTACAAGAGGCCTTTCGGCCCAGAGACAACAGCCGTCGAGTCAAGCAGTGCTCCTAATGAGCCAATTAAACTCGATTGACTGAATTGAGATGCGCTGCATGATACCGTTGTCAGGTGACACTTATGTTCTATAAAAAGTAATACAATTGGATGCAGAATATGCGACGTCACTAAAATGTGGAATAAAGAAGTGTATACGACCGATATCCAAATGTCTACATTTTTATTTTATGAATAATTCATTAACATACTTTTTAAATGTAACAATACAGACGACGTATACGACCAAACGTTACTAATGTAAAAAAAGGGTAGGGCATTGCGGTATTTTGCGCTCAATGCAGAAACGCCCCTAACGGCTGTCCAAGTTGTCACCTTGTAGTGCTACTAACGTAGTGCAATTGATATCCACCTACTAGTTAGGTGTCATTAAACTAGTTATATAGCAAGACAAACCTACATTTAGGATGGTATCATACAATATTCACATTTTAACTATGGACGTCGCGAATCGACTACACAGAATGACAAGGCTCTAGAATATACTCCAGTTATTAGTGCCAGTTGGATTCGATCGTCGTTCCTTTGATGATTACATTATATTTTATTTATTAAAACTACGGTAGTAATACTAGTTCAATGATTAAAACGCAGGTAGTGAGCAGACTTTTTTAAATGATCGAAATTTTACAAATTCCATAGTAATATTCTTGTCTTCCACTAGGCATTTCACATTTTCAACGTCTAATAGGCAAGCGAACATCAATTTGCATTTAGCTGACATTACCATTTTTACGGCCTTGACGTACACTATACTGAAATTAGGCTATTTGAGTGATACTCAAATATCGAGGTCACTTAACTGAACGCAGAAGCAAAAGTGTGCTGTTGATACAATAATAATAATTATCCTTGTATTTCAAGTTTATTGCTAAACACAGCTGTTAATCGTCAATTCAATAACAGTAAATATTAAACATACATACATAGATACATACATAAATCACGCCTATATCCCCGAAGAGGTAGGCAGAGGTGAACTAGCACCCACATTTCGCCAATTATGTTAGGTCCCATGTAATAGGTGGCGAGCCTATTGCCATTTATTGGGCACAAAAGTCGCAGTACTATTGCTAGGTGGTATAAGAGGAACGCTGATGGCCATTCCTCATCGCTTATTTATCCTTAGTCGCCTTGTACGACACCCACGGGAAAGACTTGGGGTGGTGACAATTGTATTCTACTCTGCCGTCACCACACGGCGGACAAACACACAAATATTAAACAGTATGAATAAAACTTAACAATAGCCTTTATAAGCTGTTACAATGAAAAATGGGTATTCTAAATTTTGTTTAGTCAGCCGCCCGAATTGCGGAAGATACTGGTTTGAGTCCGTTAGAATGAAGTCGTAATTTAAAAAATAGTAAATACCTTTTATCCTTTATAATTATGAATACTGTTATTTTAAATATAAAGGGGTGCGGTTTGGTCTATCGTATAGGTTGAGGTAAAGATGAAAATCAGACGCTTATAAATATAGAGGTGTACCTAGGACAATAATCGTATCGTAATTATTACCTACATTTTTTTGTTTTCATTAACGAGCGACCATACACGCTGGCTGCCGAAAACAAATCACTGTGTTCGTATCATAGTAGAGGCAAGTCAGGCAAGTACTTTTGTGACAAACATTATTACATGTCTGTTCAAGTGTTCATCCCAGAAGGAATGGGCAGAAGTGAACACTCACGTGAAATGTGAGTTTGTTTTAGCCCCCGAATACAAAAAAACGCTACCTACCCAAAGTTTGAGTCCTGCTTAACATTTAAGTATTGCCAAAATTGACGTTTTTCCATACAAATTCTGATAGGTATCGTCCATAACTTTATAAGCAGTGCTCAAAATTTCAGTAGCGTTTCTGTATTCGGGGGTAGGTCCCATATAATCAAGGGCGTGCCTATTAAATGCCATCTACCGGGCACGATAATCATAATATTGCCAGTGGTGTACCAGGAATGCTGAGGTCCATTTATCAATATATTTAATTTTATAACCCTAAGCCGCCTTCTACAACACCTGCGGGAGAGATAGGGATGGTGACAATTGTATTATGTATTGTAATATGTTCTGCATAATAGGGCATTTAACATTCAGTCCCCGTCTTTTTGTTAAATTTATTAGATTATGGATAAAAAATTAAAAAACAAAATTGAGAACCTAATATTTATTCATCCGCATATCCATTGTCGTTTTGTATCAACAATACAAGCAGCGTAGAAGCTTATTTTGGGATACATTTAATACGAATTCTATTGTCGTTCCTTGCTTCTTATCTCTGGCGCTCTCCTAACTAGCAAGCCAGTATTGACTTTTAGTTACTGTCCTCTTTTAATCTATAGTTAATTCATAAATATAGGCATGAATTATTGATCAGATCAAAATAAAAATAGTATGCTATGTAAAAAGATTGATGAGGATTACACGGTCAGATTGCCTCGGTGACTATCGAGTTTTTACCTTGGACCAATTTTATCATAAAAGACTCAGTATTTCAGTGTGCCAGAAGATTTAGGTCATATTTTATAGGTATCTTAATAGACATTTCTCAAGAATATAGTCGCCTAATTATGTTTCAATATTTATCAATTTACCAAATTAATACACGACATACGGCACTAGACCATGGGCAGTTCTTAGGCTGGCGTTCACCAAATCTTAAACTTACAGACGATTAAAAGATAACCGTCACTTTATGACATTTTTTCGTATGGAAGAACTGTCAAAGATTTACGATTATCTTATAATCGCTTGATTTACGTTTTGGTGAACTCGAGGCTTAGTGTATTTTGCATATTTCAGTATTGGCTTTCAATATTTTTAGCCACAGAAATGTCGATGTAATATATATCTACAATAGGAATAAATGATAGCCCGACGTGCCTAAGCGGTTGCTTTGGAGAAAAGCTTTGCTTTTGCTTTGCCACAAGCTGTTATATGTATTTCATTATTTCACAATTTCACTAGGCACTTACCGGTCACGCACGAAGCAAGGTTGAAAAAGGGTTGGTAAAATTAGTGTTTTAATAGACTTACATACCTACCCATGAACTGTGCCAAATTAAACAATAAAAAAGCTATAAATATTATCACTTTTACCCATCGTTGTAACGATAAATAAAACAACTCTAAAATCAGTCCTCCATAGGCGAGCCTATACAAATAATTTTATAACTAAGTAGCATGATGTCACCGACGACGCGCTCCACAGTATGTAGGCAGTACTCTGTGACAACTATAAACTATTGGTCATTTTATATCGCTCGGCGTCCGTCCGCATTCGAAAAATAGTCTCAATGAACAAATGACTAATTTATTTATAAGCCACTGGCTGGACATCTAAATGTTCCGTATAAAAATGTTTAAGATTTGTGCAAGGAATAATACAAAGATAATCTTTAAGAATTTTCACGAACATTGTCACTTAAATTTTTCACCTGATGAGCTTTAGAGCGTTTAGATTTTAAACTAGATTTTTGTTATAAAAATAGACAAATAAAATTCAAAATCCCAATGTGATAATGATGGGAGATATGTGATGGTGATGGAAGTTAATAGTCTTAGGCACATGGTTGTAATGATAACAAACAATACTATGTCAGGTGCGGTTTGCTATTTGAGAATCACGTAACCATATACGACATGTATTACTTATTTCAAGTATGCACTTAACGCTAGACTGATAGGAACAGGTTAATCTATTACCAATATTATAATACATTAACTGCCGCAATTTTTCTATTCACCTTCATAATAAAGAATACGTCATGAATGAAGTAAACGATTATTAAGATAATAACTTGGTTTGACTCAATATAGGTACGTTTCTTGCCCTGTTCTCAGTTTATCTAGAGTCGGAGTATGTTTCCTCTCCCATTCAAATAAACAATGTCATGGCGCCCGAACAGTCCCTGTTCGGGCGCCATGTAATACTTGTATTTTTTCCTGCTTATGTGTTCCTATATAATAATAATTTAGATTTCCCCCCTTCTACCTAATATACCTAATGGTGACAATAAAATAAAAACAACCAGTTGGACAGTAGTAAATTTATAATTTCAATTTAATACAAATTTAACACAATTTATAATTTAAAATTTACATAAGCAGTACTTAAAAGGAACCAAGACCAAGGAGTTCGGGTGGAGTCGTTCTGGTCGATAACGAGTGGGACGAGTATATGAATCTAAATGATATGAATCTACCTATATTGATAGAAGTCTATCTATATCTCCGAGCCTTCAGCCGCCTGGTGGTTAGTAAGGTACCTGACTGTAGAGAAGTGTAGTAGGGAGTAGCAATTCCTCACAGGATTACCCGCTAGGTCCAGTCCACAATCAAGACAGCTTTAACTGGAGTCTCTTTACTCGTACCAAAGGACCCTGAAGTTGTGCAATATAAAACGTCTCAATATATGCGAAAAACACCCTAATCAAAAGCCTAAAATTGACATGAACACCAACTAATATACACAGGTTTCGCTGAATTACCACCGACGAACGCTATCGCACACGTTCGAGCCGGCAGCAAGTACCTATGAGGTTAAAAAGAAACGATATTAATAATCAATTTAGATCAAATAATATCGAAAATCGCTAAAAACTCTACTTTGAAATTTTGTCCATACAACTTAAGGTATCCAGAGAATTGTCCGAGCAACGGTTTTTCAACCGACTTTGCCGATCCAAATATATGCAAAATGATGACGAAACACAACAATTACGGCATTAAATTATGTACTTAATTTACTTTCGAATTTAGAACAGAGAAAAAATGACAAGACGAGACTTTCCTATTATGACATTTCATTATTTCGGGTCAGTGACACAGTATGTATTCCTTTTAATAACAGCTGTTATTCGGAGAATCACTTTCTTGCTCCGATATAATATTTATAAAATTCTTCTGAAATTTGGAAAATTCCACCAAGGTAAGAAGACCATCAAAATTTTACAGCGTCTCGCTAGGAATTTTAAAACGGAATGAAATCCACTTCCGAATTTCAAAATAAGCGCTCGTCATTGGCCGTGAGGTTTGACAATCGAATCCTGACATTCTTTAAGGCTACTAGGCCGGACTAGGGCAACGATTCTGTATCATACAGCCAAGATAACATTGACAAATTGACAATTTCTTCGATCTCTAAAAAATCGATTCTAAGGGAATTTTAGGCAACAAATATGACCACTGAAGACCTAACAAAACCTAAACGCCGAATAAATACTAAATAAAATCCTAACCTGCCGAAATACGAAATTATCGTCTGGAAACCAAGGAAAAAGTGAAGTAATATTTTTTATAACACTTGGGGGTTATATAACCACCCAAACCAAGCAACTCTTATCTGAACTTTTTCCTTTTTTTTTTTTTTTTTTTTTTATAAGTCCCCAATTATGCCAATTTCTCTTTGCAAACCCAAAATTATTATGACAACTAATGTCATTGTCACTGTCAGTCAGTTTGTCAATTTTGACTTTGACGACTTTGACAAGTGACAAAATGACAACGTTACAACTTCAAGCCAACCTTTCCCTTACTATGCAAATCATTCATCACACCGCATAGTTGATGCTAGTGATAAATGCGAATCTAAAGAAAAGTTATGAAAAGGACCACTTTGAAAGACCGATGATCGGTCGGAGACAATGATTGCTATGATATTAGTAGATATTTTTAAAATAAATAACAGATAGAATAGTGAAGATTTTTAAGAATTACAAAAAATATCTCCCCATAGGCGGAATTCGTCATTTCGCTAGTACTTTGGCTGTTGATGATACCGTTTACTCAATCTGTACGAAAGATCGAATTACGTTTAAGTTTAAACATACCTACACTGAGCATATTGTACGTATAATACCTAAATAGTAAATTAAAACTACTTAAGTTAAATTTGTGAATGTATTTAACTACCGGCGCGTTCAGTCATTTTCTTTGCATATTAACTCCCAATAACCAATATTGCACAGCATTGATTTTTTCGGAAGTGCACGTGTGGAAGTGGTTAGCAGATGTTAAATCACTATAGGTACACTGAGTGCTGTACTGTAGAAATACATCGGGAATTATCGATACGTTTTTGTGTGAACAAAATGTTGGTATGATGAACATGGGCATTTGTTATCGAGTAATGGTTGTTTATGTTATTTTCAATATTTATGTATGATAGTTGTGTTTACATAATCGTTATGCATACATACATACACATACATAATTCACGCCAATATCCCCGAAGGGGTAGGCAGAGGTGAACAAGCACCCACGCTTCGCCAATTAGGCTAGATCCCATGTAATAGGTGGCGAGGCTATTGCCATTTATCGGGCACAAAAGTCGCAGTACTTTGCTAGATGGTAGGTATAAGAGGAATGCTGCTGCCCATTCCTCATCACTGATTTATCCTTAGTCGCCTTGTACGACACCCACGGGAGAGGTTTGGGGTGGTGACAATTGTATTCTACTCTGCCGTCACCACACGGCCATAATATATAATCGTTATGTATATTATTATTTGTCGTATACTCGTTTAGTTTTTAAGCCTCAAGCGCTTAGCTGCTGACTTTGGGACTGGTTGGAATGTATATAATTTGAAAGGCCAATTGTTCAAGTAAATGTATTTTAAAATAATTGTACTAATGGCCTCAGTCGCGTAAACTTTCACTTAATTTCAAGATCATCTCCTTTAGTTAGAAACCGCGGTAATTATAAAAGTGCTGGAAATATCATTGATAGTATATGAAATTTAACATTAAAAAAGCATGGGAAATACAAAAGCTCCAATAATTTGATTAATAATCAAACCTTTCGTTCAAAAAGTTCACATGTATTTTATTAATTAAAAAACTTATAAATACATATAAATACATTTATTATGAATTTAATATACAGATTAGTATATTACATTCATAATAAACTTAAACTCTTTAGTAATGAACATCTGCATGCAGACAAAAAAAAATCTTACGAGTTTACGACTGGACATAGGTAGTACTAACAGGAAAAACGTAAACGTGGGCGCAATGCTTTGCCAATACGTAGAGCGTGAAATAAAGATAAAAACAAGAATTTGATTCATGAATTACATTGTACTAATTAGAGATGATTTTAAAACAAAATGCGTAGGTTCTAACAATTCATTGGTTCTTACAATTCACTCCAGTCAATTCATTGTGCAGCAACCCCGTTAATTTATTATGACTTTCGAAAACATAATAACTCACATTGTGATTCAGATTTCGTGCAGACGAATCTCAGACAATCCAAAGAGGCGCGAAGTGTACGTACACTAGTCACATTCACATTACAAAAATAATATCCACCACAAAACTCGTACCGATTATCAATATTAGGCACAGTTTCAAATTTAAGGCACTTGAGTGTTCAAAAAGTTTCGAAATCGTTCAATCAGCAACGCAATTATCAATTTAATTTTTAATTGAATTCAAGAATCGGAACGGCTGCCAGCGGCCGTGCGACTCGACAAAGCGAACGGAACGCACTGTTTTGATAGTGTATTTTAGCGTACGTAACAGCAAACCTCAAGGTGAACCGCTGCCGCAACCGCCCCGCGCCGCCACACAGTGGTCCGGATTTAACAAAATGCGGCCCTAGAGATAAAAGTCATCAAATTGGCTTGAAAAAATTCCATATAATAGGAAATCAGATTAATAATAAAATTTAATATGACCATTTTTCATTATAAGCAAGGGAACTTGGTAAAAAAAAATCGGATCGAAAAAAATGTATGGAGTAAAACTATTTTTTTTTAAATTCTCGATGTGTACACAAGTGTTCATAATATTAGTACTTTTATATCAATGGGTGATGCTTATTCTTATATTCGATAAAGAAATTTCAAACAGGAACTTGCAGTCTTGGCGGTAATACCGATCTGAAGTTACAATATTATAATTATGATTATATTTGACATTAAAGGTTTTTGTTGCTTATTTTCTCAACCAGTATTACAGTTTATCAATAGGGATAGTGACAGAATTCACAAAAAAGTCCTTAAGAGGACAGAAACTATATAGGAAACCACAACTTAGTATTCTGTTTCTCGTACCATAGTAAGCATTACTGATGCATTAACATATCACTCTGTTTAAGACATTCAATTCTTGATTTGTTCCATCTCTTTCATCTATACATCTGTTTCACATCTGATTCTATCTCTTTCACTCTTTACTCAATACTCTGTCTTTTTCATTCAATACTTGATCCTGATTGGCCGAATAAGATGGTTGAAACTCATGCTAAGTGAAAACCTATGAATCACATATAACAAACGGGATATCGTAGTAGCGCATCATTCGATATCCAACTTTTGAAGAAACAACTACTGAAACGCTCCTGAATAACCTACCAATTCAAATCATGGCTCGATTTTGCACTTACCTGGACTTCTACGTATTACTACGGGAAGGGGACCTCAAGGACCACAAACGACTACATCAAGCAATTTTGGACTGCATTTCACTCGAAATTACACACGAAGATTCTGAGATGTTATCGAAATTTGCAAGAACTTTCACAGTCAACTTAAACCGCAGATGGATTGCGGCACATAGAGTCCAGAAATCATTCATGAACAAACATAAGGAGTGGTTAGAAACAAGAATCCAGTGGCCGAAATGTAAATCCGTCAACCTCAACGAAGCCTTTGAAGAATATGAAAATTATGAAGAAGTTAACGAAGAAGATCAACGTTCAGCCGAACCATCAGGCCGCAATGAGCTCGTAATTGCATCAACTTCCACCTCACGTGAAACGGGAACTTCTACTGAAATTCAAACAAGAAAACCATTTACAGACTTGGGGAATAAGCAGAAGAAAAGGCGGTCGGGTTCATTAATTGACTATCCAGAAGAGGAGTTGTGTTTTGCTTTGCTTGCAAAACTTAAATCTAGCGGGAAGGACGTACTTGCCCGAATCATCGATCATCTCATAAAAAATCCCGAAGAAGTTGAAGACGTTCATTCATATTTAAACAAGAAAGAAAAGAAGGATACAATGCAAGAAGATCAAGCTTTGGCTCTAACGACATCATTGGACCTATCAAAGTGGAAGTACCTAGCTTTAAGGTCTGCGATCTCACATTGCAAGAGTTCTCTGCAGTTTCCATCATACCACAAACTATTAGAAGCTAAACAAAGATGCTATCCAGATTCCAGAGACATTGAAATATCAGAAGCCGGAGTTAAAGTTAACCTACAAGCACTTCTTAATTTGACTAGTCAAAGGATCCTGCAAGTTGTTGGTGATACCTCCAATATTTCCAGTGGAAGTTTGAAGCTAACTAGCAAGTGGGGATTCGATGGCTCTTCAGCACAGAGCAATTATAAGCAGCGAAGTGGATTTGATGACTCATCGGTGTTCATGACAAGTCTTGTTCCTTTGAAGCTCGAGTCGGACGATGTGATTTTATGGGAAAATCCGACGCCTTCTTCAACGTTTTACTGCAGACCCGTCAAGTTTCAGTTTGCCAAGGAAACAACTGACTTTGTTAAGCAAGAAGAAGCTGAACTCAAGGAAGAAATAAGAAATTTATCTGTTTCAAGATGCGGTAACTTTGAAATAAGCCACGAGCTGCACATGACTATGATTGATGGCAAAGTGAGTACTATAATTACCGATACTTCATCTGCGGCTACTTGCAATATATGTCTTGCAAAGCCTAGTGAGATGAATGACCTATCGCAAATGTATTCGAGACCTGTTCGAGATGACGTGTATCAGTATGGACTCTCAACACTTCATATGTGGATCCGAAGCATGGAGTGTATCTTACACATATCATATAATTTAGATTTTGAAATGTGGTGTGCACGAGGCGAGAATAAGAATCTCAGGCAGCTTAGAAAGAGCATGGTGCAATCTGAGTTTAAAGAACAAATGGGACTTTTAATTGATTTCGTCAAACAGGGGTTCGGAACTACCAATGATGGAAACACGGCAAGAAGATTTTTTCAGAACTACGAGAAGACAGCTCAAATCACAAAAATAGATGTAGATGTGATTAAGCGCTTTGCAATTATATTGCAAGTGATATCTTCTGGGAATGCTATCAACATCGAAAGATTCAGAGAATACTGTAAAGGGACAGCTGAGCTTTTTTTACATCATTACCCCTGGTACAATATGCCATCTAGCATACATAAGTTGCTCGTTCATGGTGCTGATATATGTAAACATTTCTCTTGCCTCCCAATTGGAATTTTATCAGAAGAAGCAGCTGAATCGAGAAACAAAGATTTTCGCAATACTAGGGAGCGTCATACAAGAAAAATAGGAAGATTACAAAACAATGAAGACATTCTACATAATTTTTTGATTACATCGGATCCTTATATATCTCATATAAGACCTAAATATGCAAAACTCAAGACATCAAGCTTGTTTCCCGAAGCTATGCAGTTATTGATCTGTGATGAATTGATAGAAGTTGAGGATCTGGCAAATACTACAGAAAATGTGCCCGATCCTTTGGAATTTTCCTGATCCTTTGGAATGAAATTTTCATGATTTTCCAAATCTTTTAAAAAATAAAATTTTCTTGTCTTTTCTTCATTCTCAAAACTATCCAAAAGCCTCTTTATGGGTTATTAAACAGCCCTTTTTAGGGCTTTTTAAAAGCTCTTTTCAGAGCTAGCAAATGTTTTCAATGTTTCAAAAAAGAACAAATTTCTGTAACATACACGTTATACGGGGGAAGGAAACGCATTTATAATTAAATTAATTTTAATATTTTAAACTACATCAACATCTGTCTGATGTGTAAAACAGACTGCATACCTGCAAATATAATTAAGAAACAGACGTAGGTATTTAAAATTATAAAACTGAGTTTAGATGATTTATGCTCGCCAAGACTGCAAGGTTCTGCTTGAAATTTATTTATGAAATACAAGAATAGGCATCACTCATTAATATAAAAATAGTACATTTGTGAACACTTTTGTAAACATCGAGAAAAAAAAAAATTTCAGTTTTACTCCATACATTTTTTCCGATCCGATTTTTTTTACCAAGTTCCATTGCTTATAATGAAAAATGGTCATAGTAAATTCTATTATTAATCTGATTTCCTATTATATGGAATTTTTTCAAGCCAATTTGATGACTTTTATCTCTAGGGCCGCATTTTGTTAAATCCGGACCACTGTGCGCCATGCCGTCACATTTTCGTTGGGATTTTACGTCCATCACTCCATTCGTTTAACACAAAAATTACTACTTCGATTAAGTAACACTTGGAGTCGTAGTTGAGTACTAATTAAAGATAAATAAAAACAAAAGAGAATAGATATACTTGATTACTTTCCAAAAAGATCAATCTACTTAAAATTGAATCTATAATTAATCCTCACTATTCTTACGTTATTTCACACACTAATACATTTACATATTATATCTAAAATATTCCCACTGTGCAGTTGATATGTATTGCTATTTGTAGCTAGTCTCTCAGGTAGGCTATACCTACTTTGCAAAATATCTTCGAAATATGGGGGTACCCATATTTCGAAGATAATTTAGACGGATTTATTTATTAAAAGAAAGGATAAGTATTATTATTTATTTATTTATTTAAGTACACAAATAATAAAAATATTTAATGAACTTTTGAAAAAATTACGTACTAGGACTCAAACCATTTAGTAGAGTTTTGACCAAACCGGTCATCATTTTAGAATTATGTATTGCTAGCTTACAAATCTTAATTAAATAAAAAAAAAATATTTAGTTTTTTATTTTTAAATTATGTAGGTATTATATTATTCATTTTTTTGTACATCTCGTGACTACATAAAACAAAGTCCTAAGTATTCTTCGGGATTCATTCAAATTCAAGGTTTGGAGCGCACGAACAAAAAAATCAACAGCGTGTGTCGCAACAGTGGCAATCGAAATTACGTAGGCAACCCACTGGGCCGATGCAGGTCACAAGAACGACATAAAAATGTATCAAAGTAACTGAACGGATATTAGATTGTATACCCACCGACGTATATTACATCACTTACAACATAATATCGATGCGGACCGAACGGACGTTAGTGAGTCACGTGAAAGCAGTTTGTGAGTAAATGTTTGCAAATATGTCTTATGATCGACACATTTTATCGTTACTGTAAATATTGTAATGAGCCATCCGTTTTTATTCTAAAATAATATTTTGATTGACATTTAGCTTTTTATTAGCGCACAGACAGAAACAATCATCTTTCATATTTTTAGAGAAGCATATTTTTACAAAAGCGCAAAATATGCTAGCCCTGCTCATATCGAATAAGGGAGACTATTCGGTATAGACTAATAACCATCTCGGGGCACCCGAATGGCGGAGGGCAAACAACCAACAACAGCATACCCTAAGTGGATTGGGGTCTGCCTGACACCAAAAAAATGTTGTCGTCCCAATCACTCTCTCGGTTTTTCGGTCCTTTCCATCACTGTTCTATACATTGATTCAATAGCACCTTTCCGGTATGATGGATGATATGAATCAAAATAGTTGATGACGTCTGACAGATATTAATAGAAGAGAAAAAATTCTCCATCGACCCCAGATAAACTGAGAACAAGACAACGAGTAAAAGACAGTGCCAATCAAAAAATCTTGGGATAGATATTATAATGTATTATAAGATTGTATGAAATTGACGGGAGCAATTCTAAACCTGGATATTGTATAACTCCTAATTTTATAAGCACAGTCGGCCCTGACTTCTTTTTGCAAATGTGTTGTTGCTGTTGTTTCTCACTAAAACAATTTTAACAAAGCTCGGCTCGCTTCGCCTTTATAAGAAAATAAACTTTGTTCTGAAATTAAGAAGGAAGCAATGCAAATGCTCGACGCTTTGTAAACGAATTTTAACCTATTTGAACTGAACCTATTAATAAAATACTATGGAGAAAAGTCCAGTGAGCCAAATGTAAAAACACAATAAACTAGATTAACTTCTATTTATGTGGGTAGTGTTGTCCACAAGTGGACTAAACGCATGGCGCGTTCTTAAGCCGGATCCGAGTGTAACGTGTAATGTAACACAATTTCTACGTTAAGACGGCACTGCGAGCGTTACAGTAACTCGTCTGGACGTAGAATTCGTGTTACATTACACGTTAGATTACATTACACGTTACAGTCGTCTGGATCCGGCTTTAGTTCTATTTACCACTATTATGCCGACAAGAGTTAGGGCACTACAAAAAATGCTACTTCTAGCAGTGATTAGCGTTTTCGGAATATCACGGCGTTTTCGCGACTTTTTATGGTAGTGTTATAAAAACAACTACGAATCGACGTATACCACAATGCGTGTTTATGACACTGCAACTAAATATTGCGACAAAACGCGTTCTACGTAAGATAATCTATAGTACGAGCCAAAACTGGTCAACGTTCTGCGTGTGAGTGACATTAGAAACTATGCAAAGTTTAGCCCCTTCCTTTCTGTCTTTTATTCAATAGCTGCTAGTACGACCCAAAGTAATTATTAGGTTCCAACTTAGCACTGACGGTATGGGTGTTCAACTATGTGTAGGTATAAAAAAATTATAAAAATTTCGTAATTTTTTGGGCAAAATTGAAATACCAGTTATCGGTAACAACGTTTTTTGGCATTAAGCCAATATAACGCCCGAACCCTTCTGTGCTAAACGTTACAGCTATTGTATTGTATGATATAGGCGATAAAAACAAAGTACCTATATTAGTAAACGGTATTTGAATATAAATGCTTATACATATATGTACTTAATAATAATCGTTTACAAAACAAAGGCAAGGGAGAATTTTATTCTGATAGTGAGTTCACTTGCATGAATAGGTAATTTTCATTATTACAAACATTTTAACCCAAAAAAAACGTGTTTTTCCAATTAGGTAATAGTAGATCTAAACACTTTCATTGTAACGTGGGTGTGAATTCACCTCTACCTACCCTTTCGGGGAAAAGGTGTGATTTGAAACGTACGGGTTTTATGTTCGGGCATATGTGTATCGTATCTTACGACTTTTCGGCCTTATAAAAGTTTGAGATAGTAAAAGCGTTAGGACTTTTTTTACTTCGGTAAAATAGCGGGTATTAACGACTGCATATGCAGCCGGGACCAACAGCTTCCTGAATCACATAGGAACTAGTATATTTTTCGTCACCCATTCAATGACTAGCTTTAGCGGACATTGCTTAGTTTACGCAATCACATGACGAGCGCGCTAAGTCACTACGCTATAGAGCTTTTTATCGAAATTAATTATAATCTGTTTTAATAAGTAGAATGACGGATTCCCAATGTTATAAAATTTTCATTTCTTTGTAATCAACTCGCTTATGATGTGATGTGGCAGCACATGATTCGGCAGTTATAATAATATATTTATCGACTATAACTAAGTTGTAGCCGCCAATAAAAGCCATGAAACTCAATAAAGGCAACCCCTTTTGACGGCCATTGGAGCAACAATCAACCTTAGGGTGTAAAAAGAAGATTTGCTTTCGTGTAAACTATTGAACTAGACCCGTGTTCCACTTTTGTGATCATTAAAGTTTGACCCCAGGTTGGATAGTCGTGATTGACTTAGGCGGGGCACCCATCACGTCGCTATCTGTCCGTACACTAGTGATAGAGCTATAAAGTAAATTAACTACACTGCGCTGAAAGCAATAGGTAACCTATGGAGCAATCACTCAGTCGACGAACTCCTTGGTCAAAGGCAATAATGGAAGAAGCTTTTCTTCAGCTATCGTTCAAATTAAACGTCGCACGGTGATGGAATCGAACGAACGATTAAACCTACCATTGTTTCGTTACTTAGCTAGCAACCCCTGTTTTGTAGTAAGTAGTTTTAACAAAAAAAAATGCCATTTAACAAAAAATAATTAGCTGCAGACTGAGTATTGAAACGTTAAGACGATACAATATAACAAAATAATGTTATAAACCTGTCCATCCTATTTATCCTATACATCGCCTGCCATCGATGGCCATTTTAGAACATACCAAGATGATTGCTTATCATTGGGCTGAGGGTTGGTTCGTAGAGCAGCGGGCTATACAACATTGAAAGTAGTTTCAATCAAAAAAATGTTAAGTCGCTTGTCGTAATGATTATGATTACCAATTTCAAGTAATGGTAGATTAAAAATTCCCACGCCAAAAACGTTTCGTCGAAAAATAAGTAACAGTATGTTGATTTCTCATGTCTTTCACCTAATAGGTCCTTGACAAATATTTCATATAATATTAACAACAAGATTAAGACATGTGTCATAGATAGTATGTGTACTTATTAATTCAGAATACGTAACAGCTGTTATAATTCTCAACGGTAATTGTTCTAATAATGTTTAGTCATCGTGAACATAAAAACATTCACATATCAAGAGTAACAGTAAAATGCGTTAATAATGAGTGAACTAAGTAGAAGATTGCTAGAAAAAGGTATATTATGACATGTAGTATTATGTCGCTCCAAAAAAATAATTGGTGTGGATGAACCTCAAAACAACTTTAATTATAGTCTTTATAGAGGGCAGCCAGTTTCGGATTCACGTCAACACGAATGGAAGTCGTCACAACAATCATCTATCACTTTGACATTCGGGAAAATGACATCGGGTTTTGTATAACAATGGGAACGGTGAAACTATTATGTAAGTAATATAAAGGTGGGTATCGATAATAATTTCCAATTCCTATTTAATTTTTATTTTTAACATTAAATAAATAAATGTTATAAAAATTATAACATAGAAAAAAGTTAGACAATTTCGGAAAAAATGTGTCCTGATGCTGACGATGGGAACATTAGCTGTAATTTATAGACCTTTATTTAGTACATGCGTCTATATTTGAAAAACATACCATTACTTCAAAACTTCTGTATGGAGGAATTAAAGGCATTTTAAAGATACATATTTTTTTTGATCCTTATTAGTTTCATTCAACTTATTATGTTTTTAAATATTTAACCAATATAATCATGATAAGAGAAAACTGGTAGCGTACTGAGATTCTCGTGATTAAATTCTACTATCCAGAAAAACATTAAACATATTGTATAATTAAATAAGTAGGTGACGGCAGAGTAGAATACAATTATTGTCACCACCCCAAATCTCTCCCGTAGGTGTCGTACAAGGCGACTAAGGATAAATCAATGATGAGGAATGGGCAGCAGCGTTCCTCTAATAGCAATGTACTGCGACTTTTGTGTCCGATAAATGGCAATAAGCTCGCCACCTATTACCTTGGACCTAACATAATTGGCAAAACGTGGGTGCTAGTTCACCTCTGCCTACCCCTTCGGGGATATAGGCGTGATTTATGTAGGTATGTATATACGTATGTAAATAAGTAGGTACTTACCGAAAGCTAAACTCTTAAGGTGAGACGTGGGTTAAAACTTAAAAACATGGCTGCCATTTTGAACACCTGGAAAAAGGAAAAACAGTATTAGTTTACTTCAAAGTACACTGCACCAAAGAGTGTAACATAAAATCAAAACCACAGCTAATTTGGCCTAATGATAAGACGCGCTGGTGTAATTATAATCTGTCAAAATCTGAGCCTACTCTTTTAGGCTAGGTGAAGAAATAATTTACATCCCGACTACACCTAGACCGCTTTTCCATATGGTTAACCATGTGACCCCCAAATACAGAAACGCGACTCAAAGTTTGAGTCCTGTCAAACATTTAAGTTTTGTCAAAATTGATGTTTTTCCATACAAATTCTGACAGATATGCTCAAAATGTGCTCAAAATTTGAGTAGCCTTTCTGTATTCAGTGGTAAGTGAATTAAACTTACATTGCAAAGACTTCCATCGACCAAGCCACAGAGAACCTATATTAGCGTGCATGACAAATCGATTCGTTTTATGGGGGCAGTCTCTAAAACACCGATGAAGTAATAAGCATAGCAGCAGTATCCCAAACAATAAAGTTAGACGAATAACCCGCTGGGCGGGCGGCGAAGGGCGCATTCCCTATCACCTCCTGTACATCTTAACAACCGTGCGTCAATATTTACCAATTTGTGTTTAACATACCTAAATCACGCCTATTTATTCCCGAAGGGGTAGACAGAGGTCAAAGTCAAAATTCGTTTATTCATATCTGGGGGCCTACCGCCTAACTCGATTGCTGATGATAGCTATATTGCAATGCACTGCTTACGGCTATAGCAGCCATCCTGAATTTTTTGGCGGCACGAATTTTGTGCCAAATTCATACAAAATCATTCGGTGATCATTCATTCAAAGCTATCGCTAATAGTTTAAGTCCATTTGGTGCGAAATGACAGCATGACGTCATAAACTATAGCTTTTGCTTTAGCAATCGAGTTAGGCGGTAGGCCCCCTGGTATGATTACAATACACTCATGAATCGTCAAGACGTTAGATATCGAACACCTGTATGTCCAAGGGAGGATGGGGGTGGTATTAACACCTACGTTTCGCCAATTATGTTAGCCACCTACTGTCATCTATCGGGTACGTAATTCGCAATCTATTGGCACAATTATGTTATTGAGGCCTGAGGAATTTTGTAGTATATTTACAAATACTTTGCTGTAAACAATTCAGAGTGTACAATACACGCGTTCATAATATCACCGGACGCTTTCATCATTACCATCATTATCCGACTGCATCCCAGTACGCTAGCTAGACCTCTGGTAAGGCATGTAAGCGTATGCAGTTTAGTAAAGAGTATTTAATTTAATTTAATTGATGTGATTGGATAAAAACAATGAAATAGTACGAAATTTATTTGACTTATAATTTGTGTAACAACTAACAAGCTTCTGAGCACAGCATAATTATATCTTAAGCCTGAAAATTGTACAAAATTCTGGTTAAAAAAACGACGTACAACCGTGCTAACGGCACCCGAGTAGATTATGTATCAAATGTCGGTAAAAATAAAACCATACCACTACTCTGACCCACTGTACGTTAAAAATCGTGTCTTCCGTAGTAGGTACCTAGTCAAACACAATGGAAAAGCTCGGACTGTTTGTTAGAGCATGACAGAGATTAAGGTAGGTTGGTGGGTGTGGTGGCCGCTTCGCGAAATGTCGCGCCATTTCAGCGCCTGGTGACGTCACGGGCCACGCCTGACATTTGGGGCGAAGCAACAAAGCAGCCCTACCTTCCCTCGGCGCTGATAACAGAAAACCTTAATATAACTTACTGTGCTTTTGGGGTTATTTGCTCCGCACGCGCGCCTCGCCTTGGCATTTACTTAAAATTATGATAAAGCAATTTGTTGGGACACGGCGATGGCTACAACAATTTGCCTTCTGGTTTGTATTAAAAATAAGCTTGGGTAGAATAATATGTATAATTGTATATCATGCAGACATATGTTAATAATATTGGAAGAAATTGACTGTGCGTAAACAAACATTACGTAAGTAAAGCTATCGCAGTGGCTAGCATAGCGCGCTTGTTTTGCGGTTGCGTAAACTAAGCAATGACCGCTTAGGCCGGTCATAGGATGGGTGACCAAACATTTACTATCTCGAGTTCCTCCGTGCTTCGGAAGGCACGTTAAGCCGTTGGTCCCGGCTGCATCTGCCGTCGTTAATACCCACCAACCCGCACTGGGTTAGCGTGGTGGGTTATAGACCATGCTTCCATCCATAATGAAGGCCTGAGCCCCTTGAGTGAGGACATTAAAAGGGCTGAAGTAAATATCTTTAAGTTACAAATATCCGTTAAACGTCATAAAATTACTTTCTACCAATGGTTTTAAGCACAATTACCAAAAGTGCAGTATTAAAATTAAAATACATATGTGTATTTACTCTTTCCAGAGTAAAGTTCAATACACACCACCGGGATGGCAGTAGCAGTTTTGCCTACAAAATATTTTTAATCTTATTTAATAAATAAATAAATATTTTTACACTCACACCTATCATCTAGCCCAAAATAAGTAGCCTAAGCACTTGTGTTATGGATACTAGATGATGGACATATTTTTAATATAATTATGTATATAAATGTTGAAAATATACTACATAAACATAGACACAACCATGACTCGGGAACAAACATTTGTGGTCATCACAAAGTTTGCCCCTACCAGGATTCGAACCCGGGACCTCTTGGCCAAAACAGCGATCTGAGCATTCGACCAAGGCGGCCGTCGTTTAGTCAATTCACCTCTGCCTACCACTTTGGGGATAAATAGGCGTGATTCAAATAATGTTGGCGTATATATTTAGCACGCGTTGATGTCATTTGTACAATCAAAAACAACAAAATATAATTAATAGCCGTTCGGTGATGGCAGAGCAGAATACAATTGTCACCCAATCTCCCGCGGGTGTCGTACAAGGCGACTAAGGGTAAAGACAGCGATGAGTAATGGGCAGCAGCATTCCTCTCATACCACCTAGCAATAAACTGAGATATATGTGCCCGACGGGTGGCAATAGGCTCGCCATTTATAACATGGGACCTAACTGAATTGGCGAAATGTGGTTGTTAATTCAGCTCTGCCTACTCCTTTAGGGATACAGGCGTGATTTATCATCATCGCCCTGCCCAATATGTCCTCTTTTGCGATTCCCTTCTGTCACTCGTCATCTCCTCATTCACATCCATCACCTTCATATCACACCTCATACAATCCATCCATCTTTTCAGTGGTCTTCCTCTACTTCGACATCCATCAACATTTACGTCCATAACTTTCTTACTCACATTCATGGCATCACGCCTCATAACATGTCCATACTAAGCTAAACGTCTCCCTTTCCTCTTCTCTGTTACTGGCGCCACCTTCTTACGTACTCATTACGTATCTTGTTCATTTTTGTCACTCCGCGCATCCATCTCAACATTCTCACCTCTGCCGCAAGGAATTTTCTATAATCCGTCTTTTTCACAGCCCAACATTCCGATCCATACATTACGACGGGCGTGATTTATGTATGTATGTAAAAGCAACAAAATTTCTTCATTTCTACATTACATAAGTGACTGACTGTAGAAAGTATTGTTTCGTTGCCTTCGTTGGTCCATAGCATTAGTCGCAAGAGACAACAAAGTACGTGATGAACGGACCAAACTACTGGTTAAGTGCCGTTGGGTGGCGGGCATCAACAACAAACGTATTCTCAGTTGCGCTAAGGGAGCATGCAAGCAGACAGACCTCACCCTTAACGACAGACTTACTGTTGCACTCAGAGACGTCTATTAACGTTAATGAGTACTTAATGTCAAAAAAATTCAATTAAATCTAGACCATACTCTAAGTACTCATAAATGTTAATTGACGTCTCTGAGTGCGGCAGTTAGATTGTACTTTACGGAAACTGCTGGGTTTTTCTAATAGGTACACCAATTAAGACATGACCTCATTTGCGGAAGCAAAGGACTGACTTTCCGAGTTAAAACAATTAATTTAGGGACCACCAAAGGGGTGCAGTGTGGTGACGGCAGAGCAGCATATAATTGTGACCACCCCCAACATCTCCCACGGGTGCCGTACAAAGAGTTAAGACAGCGACGATGAGTAATGGGCAGCGGCGTTTCTCTTATACCAATAAGCTATATAGTACTGCGATTTACGTGCCCGATAGATGGCAATAGGCTGGCAAACTTTTACATGGGATTTAACATACATACCCCCGAATACAGAAACGCTATTCAAAGTTTGAGTCCCGCTTGACATTTAAGTACATACATACATAAATCACGCCCATATCCCCGAAGGGGTAGGCAGAGGTGAATTCTCACCCGCGTTTCGCCAATTATGTTAAGTCCCATGTAATAAATAGGTGGCGAGCCTATTGCCATTTATCGGACACAAAAGTCGCAGTACATTGTCAGGACGGTAGTATAAGAGGAACGCTGCTGCCCATTCCTCATCACTGATTTATCCTTAGTCGCCTTGTACGACACCCACGGGAGAGATTTGGGATGGTGACAATTGTATTCTACTCTGCCGTCACCACACGGCTAGCATTTAAGTATTGTCAAAATTGACGTTTTTCCATACAAATTCTGACAGGTAGTGTCCACTTAACTTTTTAAGCAGTCCCCTAAATTTGAGTAGCGTTTCTGTATTCGGAGTTCACCAACACTTAAACATGCGATTAAAAGACCGTCTGTTTTTGACAGTTCTTCCATACGAGAATATGTGAAAAACTGATGGTTACCTTTTAATCGCCTGTTTAAGTGTTGGTGAATTGCAGCCTTAATTGACGAATTATGGGAGTGTGTGTTAATACAAATCTGCCTACCCCTTCGGTGCTAAATATGCGCGAATTATGTATGAATGACGAATAAAATAAAGGATAAAGACGAACTGTACCGAGCCCAAATGAAATGACACAAGGTAAAGATGGTAAGTATGGTAAGTTTCGGAATATTCGACGTGTTACGGAATGATCGAGCAGATTAAGTCAGTTTAGGATGGGAGTGTAGAAACACTTATAACGATGGAGAACCATTGTAAAATTAGAAACCGAGTTGTGTTTAAAAAAACCTTGATATTCATGGGGATTTTAAACTTGTTAAGATAGTATCTTTTAAATTACTCATGATAGTACCTATGACATTAACAAAAATTGTTGTTGGTTGTCTAACGGCTCATTAACCGTACTTCGCGAGCATTATATAAAAAATACAGGTGAAGATACCGACATTCAAAAATGTTAATTAATTTTTTTCTATGTTTGGCCTAAAAAAAAAAGAAAATATGTTCATCAAATTCACCCTGAATGTACCTGAAGGACCTCTTTCTATTGCGAAAAAAGTTCAAGGTGGCATTTGCTGACATTCATCGTGGTATGAATAAATGATACGTTTAATTGAGCCCGCTCGTGAGAGTCTTAGCAGCCGTGTTAGCACGAATTGAAATATTATTTTAGTATACTACAATGTGATAATTACAATTTGACGATGATTCTATGACAGTTGACCGACATGTCAATAGGCGTGAGTTATGTATGTATCTATGTACCTAGCCCCCGAATACAGAAACGCTAATCAAAGTTTGGGTCTTGTTTAACATTTAAATATTGTCAAAATTTATGTTTTTTTTTTAAACAAATTCTGACAGGTAATGTCCACTTATTTTTTTAAGCAGTGCCCTAAATTTGAGTAACACATACATGCATACTTAAATCACGCCTATATCCGAAGGGGTAGGCAGAGGTGAACTAGCACCCACGTTTCGCCAATTATGTTAGGTCCCATGTAATAGGTAGCGAGCCTATTGCCATATATCGGGCACAAAAGTGTCGCAGTACATTGCTAGGTGGTATAAGAGGAACGCTGCTGGCCATTGCTGGAACAGCCGAGGCTTGTGCCTAACCTCAGCCTTGCGCTTGCCTGCTGTCAGGCTCCACTCCGCGGCTGAACCGCACTCGCTACTCAAAAGGCCTATAGTCCGACAAGTTCGTGCGTGACCTTCCTGCGGGGTGAGAGACGGAGGCGGGGACGTGGCACTCTAGACTTTAGCGGGGGCGGGTGATGCGGGGAGCGGGTGATGCGGGGAGGAGGGTGATAGAATACAAAATGTATGAAACAGACATGTATTACAGAGAAAACAATAGGTACGTCAGTTTCATATTTTTGTTTTCTATGTGTTAGAATAGATAAGCCACTTGGCTAGGACCTCTGGTGTTACCAGGGGCATGATGATAGTGAATATCAAAATTAATTTCGGAAAAAAGCTAATACATAAATAATTACCAAATACTCTATCATTAATTATACTAATTGAAGTGCAGTTGAAGTGGGTTGGCATTTGTCGCAAATCAAACCAGATATGAAATTAAAATCCTACTGCTATAGTTTAACACAAGGCTCAATTTTACAAATTGGACAGATGGTCTGGGCTGCATCTGCAGTTGTTAATGTACCAATCCACACTGGGCTAACGTGATGGATCCATTCGTCTGTATTCAGTGCTAGAGAAGTAGGAGCATTAAAGGGCTTATGAGTGATGATGATTTTAAAGGAGGAGGTGCTGAATCGTACAGATTTAAATGTGATGCATCACTATAAGCCTAGAGTAGGCTTTTTGTAGAACATACTCTTATTTTTATGGCCACATAGAAAGACAGTATTGCATAGTAGGTATGTATTTCTAATGTGTTAGTCGCTATTCTTGTCAGGTCTATAGTCTAGATTTAAATGAAATTTTTTAGCATTAGGTACTCATCCTATTTACTTGATTGAAGATAATCATGGTTTCAATCTGCCTGGTTTCAAGTTATCTGGGGTTGGTGCTGATCTCATACATATCAGCCATCATAAAATTATACACTACCTTTTTGTTTAGATTATCTTTACCACACAAGTAATATTTTTTTGAGGTTATTTTTCCCGTCCTTTTATTATTATCATTTAAATTACTCTTTTTCTAACATGATAGACACCTGTTCTTATTACATGCTCTAATCTGAAAAGCCATCTTTAGCTGACAACTAATAAAGGGACAGTATTGACAAATTTAAATGTAAAAAATGTTTTTTGTTCTCATCTGTCTATTACAAAGTAAATGTAGGACCATTATAAATTTAGATTTCTATAATACAAATAAATACATTAATATGGATTGATATTTTATAGAGCTATGAGTGCAGAATGAAATTACTAACACATTTGGGAGATTTTATTATTGTTATCTACCTACTATAATAACAGTTAATATAGTAGTAGTAGATAACATTAATTAAATCTCCCAAATGTGTTAGTAATTTCATTCTGCACATATTGCTCCGTAAAATATTATTCCTAAATAGGACTTATAATATACAAGAAAATAAACATACCTATTCTGTTTGTCAATATTAGTTAAAAAGATAGGTATATAATAAATAATGAAGAATTACATTTATTATTTAAGTTTTTTGGTATGAACTATAAATCATAAATGATTATTAGACAATGTTGTCCTGAACAAAATCATAAAAACTTCCAATACAGTATACTATACTGCAACTTTCATTATACTCTTTTAAAAATGTTATGATTATTTATAGAACTTCGCTAAATGAAAGTTGATCAATTTCAATTACAGTAGGAACCAAAATTATCCAAAAAAAACTTAAAAGAATGTAGTGAAAGTATCTTCATGAACAAATGTCATCCAATAAAAATTTAAAACTAAAATTAAACTTATATTTCATTTACCTACGATTATATCCTTCACAAGATGTGATACTTCTTTAAATCACTTTCTTAGTCTTTCGTATCTTATGCAAATTAAAAGAAACACTTTTATTTCTAAAACTCTTAGGAAAACTTGACGAAGTAATGAAAAGACAACACCGAACATAACCATGAACCACCACATACGAACGAAAACCAACACAGAGTCACAGATTACACCAGATTACACAGACAATATCTATTGTTTTTATAATCGGTTTAACGTTCATGGAAAGAAGTTTTTTAGGAACTTTTTTCAATACATTTTTATTTACTTTTCATAATTTTGAATGAATTAATGAAATTAATCTATGAAATGAATTTTACATTAAAATATGGTAGAAACACATTTTAACGCATCTAGTGGCGCGAATCGAATGGTATCAGAATTCATGATAGTGTTTAAAATTCTCAAAGCCAAACACGTCACAACAGTTTTATTTCAATGATTTCTCCTAATTGAACATGATGAACATCAACACGGATCCTTAAGCATCAAAATGACACCACTCTCACTGCACAAACACCTACTCAATTTTTGAATTATCGAAAAATAATCTCGCCGTGTGGTGACGGCAGAGTAGAATACAATTGTCAGCTCCCGAAATCTCTGCCGTGGGTGTCGTACAAGGCGACTAAGGATAAATAATTGATGAGGAATGGCAGCAGCGTTCCTCTTATACCACCTAGCAATGTACTGCGACTTTTGTGCCCGATAAATGGCAATAGGCTTGCCACCTCGGAGTAAGTCCTATTTACTCTGAGCTTGCCACCTATTACATGGGACTTGACATAGCGAAACGTGTGTGCTAGTTCACCTCTGCCTACCCCTTCGGGGATATAGGCGTGATTTATGTATGCATGAAAAAAAATCTGACTGACACCACGAAACGCATCAAACACCTCCTCTTTTTTTTGTTTCAATCATTCAAAAGAGATGATCAGATTTTTTTCGCTTATTCAAAATTTGTTACAGAGTGGATTTTGTGCAGTGAAAGTGGTTTTATTTTGATGCACAAGCATCCGTATTGATGTGCAAATATGCAGAATCATTTAAAATGAGCCTTGTGATGTGTTAGATGTTGTGGTAAAAATCACTGTAAAAAGTGGTTTTGTCCACCTCATCAGTCACCATCACGAACTCTGTTACCATTCAATTGCGATGCGTTAAAATATCTGACACCCATATTTTACCGTTAATTCATTTCATTCATATATTTCACCCACTCATTTCATAAGACTACAGATAAAATATACACTAAAGACATGGCTGTATGGGCTAGAGCTTTCGCCTTCCCTACAACATTTTTTATTCTCCCTAGAGAATAAAGGTGTGTTTGGCGCGTTTCGTGGTGTCAGTCAGATTTTTTTTCGATAATTCTTAAATTGGTTCAGAGTGGATTTTGTGCAGTGAAGGTTGTGTTATTTTGATGCACAAGCATCCGTGTTGATGTGCAATTATGCAGAATCATTGAAAACAAGTCTTATGATGTGTTAGATGTTGTGGTGAAGATCACTATAAAAAGTGGTTTTATCCATTTCATCAGTCACCATCATGAACTCTGTTACCATTCAATTCGCGCCAAGCACTCCCTAGATGCGTTAAAATGTGTGACACCCATATTTTAACGTAAAATTCATTTCATTCATTCATTTCACCCACTCATTATTTCATAAGCCTACAGATAAAATATACACTAAAGACTTGGCTGTATGGGCTAGACCCTTTGCCTTCCCTAAAATATAGGGAGAATATAAAACTAAAACAACATAAAAAAATATGTTAGGTGTGCTTGCGGTGCTTGCTTGATTTGATATGATTGCAAATTACTGTGAATTTAGATGTTAGGGTGAAATAAATGAAGCTTTACACCTAAAAGATTCACAAATTTTCATCATGAACATCTCTATAGAGAAGAAAAAAATGGATTGTGCAGCTTTACCAAAAGGATGGCAGAGAGAAGAAGTTCTTAGAAAGACAGGTCTTTCTGCAGGCAAAGTTGATGTTTATTATTACAGGTAATGTTCGTAATATATTGGTTTCATTTGATATATTTGTACATACTAAAGTGATGGACCATCTAACAATAAAGGATTAATGTTGATTGCACTTAGATGACATAAATGTATAATAAAAGTAAGTAACTGTATACTGTGTAGTATGATTATAAACTACTAATTACAGGATCTTTATAGAAAATAATCTGTCAGTGCAATAGTCATCAATATTTTTAGCAAATAAGTATTTTAAACTTTGTACTCCAGCATTATTATTGCTTGCTTGGTGAACTTTACTATGACTGGATTTTCTGTAGCCCAACAGGTAAAAAGTTACGCAGTAAACCCGAGCTAGTTCGATATCTCGGTGATAGTATGGACCTGTCATGTTTCGACTTTCAACAGGGTCAAATAAACACTATGATGCTGTGCAAGGCCAAGAAAGCACGAGCGCAGTTCGATTACAGGTTCCCTATTAGTGTCATACACTTGTCACTTGTGTTGTTGTCTATAGTGCAGCCTTAAGCTTTTTGTTTCTTTTTATGCTGGTTACCTAATAGAAGCTTGTAAGTGTGCTATATTTTAGATCTGTGTAGTGCTCTTGAGTTATGTGCGGATGTTTTACTTGGTATACTTGTTTATAACTAGAAATTGTTAGTTAAATTTGCACAGCTTATGTCACAAGATCACTGTTTGCTTGCACACAATTAAACATCATTACAAGCTTAGGCTTCATACAACATAATAGCACTAAAAACATCACCAAACTGAACTCCAGATGTATCTCACATCTTACTAGCATCACTAATAACAGCTTATAGTTACTAAAATCATATTCCTGTTAGTATCTTATTGACTATTTCTCATAGAATATAGTAGTGTTCATATTTTATTAAAAATTATACTCATACAAAAAAGAGTCAATAAGCATTATTATTGTTGTACAGTTGTACTAACTTTTACCAAAAAATACTTTGCTGAAGTTGTTTTCCAAATTCCTAAAAAAGATCATTACTAGTTTTCTCATATTGTCCCAGTTTTAAAAATTATTTCTATATAAATAAACAAACTTGTTCCATATAAACATGAAAAAAATAAATTTGAACCCTCATTCATAAAAAATAAATTAGTCTTAAATCTCTGTTTGAACCTCAATCCTACAATGTTATCTCTTTGTGTAAAAATAAAATCAACTCTTGTAATTGAAAAGATGTTGAGAGTTGAGAGAGAAGAGTTGTTTATTGTATTATATTTTATTCTATGATTAGACTGATTTAGATTTTATGAATATGGGGATCTCCATATATACAAATATCTAGGAAAACAATAATTGTTCCTACTTAATTTCATTATTACGCACTGAATATTCAAAGAGAGCTAAACAAAATCACTCCTTGCTCAGCATGCATTGTGCTTATTACTCAAAGACGAAATTACTGTCATCCAGCTGTGAATTTTCTGTTTGGATGCAGGCTTTGTGTGGTTGGTATAAGAAACAGCGTTGAAACTGCAAGCCCACATTATATGAAGCCTCAGAGTGACATTCTACTGATGCAGTCAGTGAGAGTGGTGTAGATAGTAATGTATCAATAGATACGTTTTTTAATGTTCATTCTTCTTCTGTCTGTCTTAGTGCAGTGTTGTCACATGTAGGCTGTCATCAAATTACAATACTCCCCATCTCAGCCCACTGTGTTAATAACCTTAAAAACAGATATTTCTATGTAAAAAGTATACATTAAGTACACACAATCACAAGTCCCAGGCGTTGCCACTGACTCCCATCTCTTCACCCATAAGGTGAATCCACGAAATTTTAAGAGTTTTCATCTTAAAACGCCAGCCAATATGAAAGTGCCCAAAGGGTAAAAGGTAGGCTGGTAATAACATAATTCGACTGCTAACAAAACTGCTAAATTGAAATTAATGAAATAGTTAATTTTGCAATTATGTATTTATGATTTTACAGTTGTAGAATGCATGTGAGAGATGTGATTGACTGGCATATCTAGATCTCGTTTATCTTACTGGGAGAATATGTTACATTGTACAAAGATTTTAGTGGTTAGAAAAAGAATTTCGAAAAATTATGGTCTTTATGCGGGAATCGAACCCGCGTCTCCGCTGCTATCCGAGCAGGTGCCTCACCGCTCGGCCAAATAAGACACTTGGGTCTTGATTGGCCAAGACCTCGGACCATATTGCCAAAAAAAAAGTCAAAGGTCCTTTGTTTCATCTAAATGGATCATGGGGCATGGATTTTAGTAAGATGGCTGTATTAGCTATAATCAATCTAATTATCTTTCATCATTCCAATTGGTCTATTCAATGGTCATTTTGCCATATTGTAATGGTTGGTAATCATCAATAAAAATATCACAAAAATAACCCTTACGCATGCCACATCTCATACATTTTCATTACATCTGTAACAATAACTGTACTAATACCCTTTTATGTGATTTAATATCTGTGTTGTTTTATTTTTTGTTATTTCGCAGAGTAGTTCTTGTTTGTCATTATTACACTGTGAGATTAAAAAAAAACAGTGGCAGTAGTTAGTGTTGCTCTGATTCGCGAAAGGATCTTTCTTAAGTGTCTTAATTTTACAGAGGCGTGAGATCAGACGCGTCATTGGTGCCTCCAATACGCCAAACGGCATCGATCTTTAAACAACCCGTCACTGTTTACAAGACACAGGACAGTAAAGTAAAAACGGACTTGAAACATGGAACTCAGGAGAAGCCTAAACAATTATTTTGGGAAAAACGATTAGAAGTAAGTAAGTCAGCGTGGTGGGTTATGGCCCATTCTTCCTATATTCTTCGATACACAACCTATGCCCCAACAGTAGCGACATTACAGGGCTGGTGATGAAGATTAGAAGTAAGAAAGTGTATTGAATTTAACAAGTCTCCATCTCCATTGGTCTGAAAATAATGTTTGGTATTATGGATATTGCTTTAATAAGTAACAAGTAGAAAATATTGAAAAAAAAATTCCACCCGTGTCCTTCGCAATCCGGGCGTCTGCCTATACCAACCACTCGGCAGACCGGCGGGTTAAGAACTTGCCGAAATTTCTCTAATCTTTCTTTGTGTAATAATTTGTCTAACATAAATACATAATGTAGTGTTCAAAGAAAAATAAAATTATAGAATTTCCTTCGAGCTGTTTCTGATAGAATGGGTGTTAGTTAACAAATCAATGCATCGAAGCCTCTATTCGATGTTGGCTGACGTCGATCGATTGTCACGGCTGTGAATTGATATAGGAGAAAAACATAATCGTGCGACATCGACTATTATATTAATAATGGTTATGGACATTTTTTTTATTAGCCTGATAGATCCCACTGCTGGGCATAGGACTCCCCCGCAACGCTCCATCTCGAGCGATCACGAGCCAACTCCGTCCATATTTTGCAGTATGCCTCCAGATCGTCTCTCCACCTCTTTCTTGGCATTATTACCTTTTATTTATTTATATGTGTTTCTCAGGGACTTTCGGCATGTGATGCCAATGGTGTCATAGGCACGACAACACTGCCCAAGTACATAAAGCCCCTTGGGCCATACAACTCTGATGCGACCACCATCCAGTCTTTGGCTACAGCACTTCATGTATCTTCACAGCCTATCACAGGTATCAGAAATTTCCATTTAAACAATCTTCAAAGTAATTTAAATGAATTTTAAAATCATAAAGCTACATCAACACTACCCACATAAACTATCTGATACAATAAACAGTAAAATATATTTTTTAAGATACTGCCTTTTGGATTATTTTGCCGGTGCGGATACGCTCCGTGCATGGCCGGTGACGGAACGGTCTAGTGAGCGTTGGTTCATATAAGTTGTATCGAAGAATATTTTTTATTGCATGTGTCAGTGCGGATACACTCCGGGCAAAATGTTACTTACAAAATATTGATTAAGTCAAATTAACTTCCGCCCATTTATTTTTAAAATTAAACATGAGGACTAATTATTTTAAATATTTGTAATTGAAATTTAAATATTATGGATTAGACGTTCTAATAAATTTATCGTTTTACACACAGCTTATATAGCAAAAATCTCGAAAAAAATAATCGCACTTCAATGAAATACAATGAGTGGTCTTTGAGAATACTTGTTTACTTTATGCCGTGTGGTGACGGCAGAGCAGAATTCAATCTCTGCCTATCCCTTCGGGGATATAGGCCTGTTTTTGTATGTATGTATGTCGTTTACCTTTCAGGCCAAACCGGGGCAAAACAGGCGATTCTGGAGAACCCCGGCGTTTTTTTAAACCCTGAGCAGCCGCTCATTGCGGCAGTGACCATTACTAAGGACGATGTTCGTCGGCAAGAGGAGAGGGTGAAACGGGCCCGCCTCAGGTTGCAGGAGGTGCTCACGGCGGCGTAGGGGCACGCCGGCGGGCTGGTCCCGGCCTGCCCCGCCGCCCACCCCGCCTTCGGCACCCACCCCTCGCCTACCCACCCCGCCTTCGGCACCCACCCCTCGCCTCCCGACCTGTCTCCCGTCGAACTGACGACACCCGTTGCCCATAGCAACGATGCCTCGCATACCGCTGCCAATCACGTCTCCCCAGTCCATTCAGTGTCCACTGGCCACTCAGCCCCCAATCCGTATACCGCTCCTACAGTCTATAGCGCTCCTTCGCCGCATACAGTTCCCGTAGCCCATACTGCTCCCATAGCCCATACCGCTCCCATAGCCCATACCGCACCCATAGCTCATACCGCACCCATAGCCCATTCTGCACCGGTAGCCCTGGCCGCTCCTTCAGCCCATTCCGCTCCTCCGGCATATAGCGCTCCAGTAGCCCATACCGCTCCCGTAGTCCATTCCGTACCTGCGGTGTATACTGCTCCTGCGGCCCATGCCGCCGTCGCGGCCCATACTGCGCCCGTTGCCCGTACGGCCCCTGCAGCCCATACAGCGCCCGTAGCCCGTACCGCTCCCGTAGCTCATTCTGCCCCCGTAGCCCATACCACCCCTGCGGGCCGTACCGCTCCCGCTGCCCATACCACTCCCGCAGGCCGTACAGCTCCTGCCGCCCATTCTGCCCCCCTAGCCCATTCCGTCCCCGCAGCCCACTCCGGCCCTGTACCCCACTCCGCCCCTGCGCCCCATTCCATTCCGAAAGCCCGCTCCGTTCCTCCAGCCCGCCCCATACCCACGCCCCGGCCCGTTCCCAAAGCTCATTCCGCTTCTAATCCCCACTCCGTGTCCGTAGCACATTCCGTTCCCTTAGCGCACTCGGCTCCCGTGGCGCACTCCACGCCCATAGCTCACTCCGCCCCCGTAGCTCACTCCGCTCCGATAGGGCACTCTGCTCCGGTGGCTCGCTCCGCTCCGAAAGCCCACTGCGGCGCAGCCCTTTCCGTTCCTGCCGCCCATACAGCTCCTGTAGCACACTCGGGCCCTGTGGCTTTATCCGCTCCCGTAGCTCTCTCTGCTCCCGTAGCTCACTCCGCTGCCGTAGCCCTCACAGCCACCGCTCTCCATACCAGTCCTGTTACCTTTACTCACCCTACCATGTCATCAGAACAACCTCAGGAGTTACCCGACTCCACCACCGATACACCAGAACCTCTTTCACCTAAACAAATGTTAACTGACTCCACTATAGAGTGTAATGAATAATTTATAAACCGAGACACATTCTAACCTTGTTACAGTGAACATTTTATTTGATGTCCGTTGGCAAAGATATTGAATCTCGAGTTTCAGGTATCGAATTCTTTAACGATACATATTTAACATCATTTGACTTAAATTTTTCGAATAAAAAAACAATTTGTTGTACGTATTTTTAAATCGGAAATATCAAAAATCATGTGTTTGTAAATAATGTCTTCGTCACGGTGTAAAAAGTTTCTACCAATGTTTTTAAGTTTCGTGGTTACGGATATAGCCATTTCGTGATGATAAATGTCCGTGTGGACTGAGAGACAACATTATTTTAAAGGTTTATTATAACTGAAAAGTTTTGAATTAATTTGTAAAACAAACAAGTTATAAGACCAAAGGTCTCACACACTTAATTTTTATTAACTGGCAATACTTTTTGATTTTTTTAAATTTCATAATTATTTATACTACCCCCAGCGGGCCTAGCACGGGGACGTGGACAAGTCTCTCTCCACCACTTGACAGTGTTTTGTCTCGGGATTTAGTGAGTGTTAGAGCGAGAGGAAAAGATTTTCTGCCCTCGGAAAGAGATGTGTCCACGTCCCGTGCTACGGGGGCTGGTCATAAACTATGGAAATGTGAATTAATTAAAATATGCCGGATATAGAAAAAATTGTCTTGTATTGATGTGAAGCACGTGGTCTCTCATTTCACACGCACATGAGGATAGGCCTTAGTTAGATGTTAGTATAAGCAAATTTTTGTGCTCAAAAAAGTACATAAAAACGATATTTATAGGATTATGTTTAGATGTTATACGCCGCTACATTAAAATCGGGTACAATTTTAAGGTTACATTTTATACTAGTTCAGTAGATAGGATTTTAAAAGTCTTAGTTTATTCTGTGAATCATTGATATTTTTCATTCAAATAGCATTCGAATTTTAGTGTTTTATTTTGGGTCAGCAGAGCAGAATACTCATGTCACCACTCACTCTACCTCGCAGGTGTATAAGGCGAAAGTATTATAAATAATAGTTTTCCAATTGTTTTAAGTGGCTTGTAAATGCCATTTACCGTACTCATTAATCGCAGTACTACTTGGTGGTGTACAAGAAACATTGCTGCCCATGATTGTCATCAGAATATGATATGACTATTACATGGGACTTAAAACAAATGTTAATACATCTCTGCCTGCTGATAAAATGACGAATTTTATATGTGTTTATTTCTAGGTTTTAACTATTATATGTTATTACATTCACGATTAGATTGTACTGTATCTGAATTTAATAAGTTGTGGTGTATATCTAAATGTAATTAGAAATAGTAAGGAAAAATAATATTAAGAGTTGTGTTGTAAACTGCGACACGTTGAATATCTAAGCATTTAAGCTCTTTTCTATTATCAGTTTAGGCTTCTACACAATGGGAAAAGGGGCCCTAGGAATTATTACCTAATTATTGAGTCAAAATTGTAACCAAGTTCTATTGGTTATTAACTATTAATTACAATTATTATTATTTATTGCTAAGATATTACCGTAATTCGCGTCTCTTTTTGTAACTTACATACAAATTGGTGGTAAATTAAAATATATATATTTATTTTGTTATTTAACGTAAGATAATCTTACATCCCAGAGATATTTTTTTGTATAAAACCTATAGGGTGATTCCAATGTCAGGAAGCAACAAATTATGAGTTTGACAGATATATTTAACAAACTATCATTGAGTCTTTACATAAAATTCATAGAAACTAACAGCCTATACTGCATGAATTGCATCTTAGTTGGGCCCCAGAGAATGAATAATATTATTTTCTAATATATTAATAGTATAGTATAGGTATCAGTCTACTCTACATTATTACTGTGATTATCAGAAATAAATATGTACCTATTTGTACTTTTATAACACTGACATTGTAATGGTAAGATTATACATTAAATGGGTGGATTAGATGTTTGCTACTGAACTACTTATAGTTTTATTTTTAACATTGCCTTTCACTATTTCTCCGCAAATAACCAATCCGGCTCGAAGGACCAAAACGTGGCCTGTATAGACTGTACCATTTAACGTGTCTTATTTAGTAAACAATCTTGGCACACCTTTTTTTATTGAAAATGCAGCATTAAAAATGAACTGACAACTAGATTCAATAGGTCGCAGTCTATAATAACGATTTATTGTAATAGATTATTTACTTTATTATTTTATTAATAAATGGGTGATTTAAAAAAATTGTGCCAATATTGTTTACCAAATAAGACAAGTATGGTAGACTTTAGATGTTGTAACCGCTGGTGGGAGAATCAAAGATGTGGTTAGATTAGGGAAGTAATTATTTTATTGCACTGCACACTGTTAGTATACAATGGTTGGTGGCAAAGTATATAATAGGTGAATGAATATGGCCGCGGTCCAAGTGACCCATAGACAAAACAATAGTTTTAATTTTAGTATATGCTTGGTGCTACCAACAAATATTGTAATTTCTTAGGTCGGATTGGTAAGACAATTTGTATGTATACCTACTTGCAAATTCTGACTCTTCAATCGGTTTTTGATTACCTACTTTATCGAGTTATCGAGTAACTAAGCCGTGTCGAGATCGCACTATTCCCTAACATTTTTTGACAGTTGAAAGTGATTATCACCGAACTATTTACTAATACATTGCTGTTATCACAGGACAAGTGTCACAATAACATTATAGTAAAGTAGTAATGGATACGTAAATAGTTCGGTGATCATCACTTTCAACTGTCAAAAAAAGTTAGGGAATAGGCCTACAGAATATGTACAATTGTCACCATCACCATTTTCCTGCGAGGGTGTCGTACAAGGAGACATGGGTAAAGACAGCGATGCAGCTTAATGATTATGGGCAGCAGCTTTCCTCTTACTTTCACATTTCGGCGCATGCGCCGATTTAACCACGTTGCAACTGTAGAAGCTGTATCACGGAATAACATCAAATTTAAATATAAAAAGGGTAGGTAAAGTAATAAAACTATTGCGTTGGTTTAAAATTTATTTTATTGCTGAATTCAAAGAATGGAGTGCATTTGTGCGAATAGTTAAAACAAGACAATCTTCACAACCATTAAAATTTGGCTTACGTATACCTACAATCTATTTTCCTAACTACATAATATAAATAAATTAAAACTTTGGAATCCGTTTTATAACTCCACTTCATGAGTGTCTTCCAAATTGAATTTTATAGTCTGGATAGTAGTAAATATCCATATAATTTTTAAATGCAACAATTGTTTCTTTATTTTAAAACCAACATAAAGAAAGCATAATCGCAGTAAGTACGTAGAGTACAGAAAATTGACGATTCAAATTCGTGAAGAATGCGTCCTGGGTTCGGGATCAAGATCTCTACTAAATTAATTTATTTGGAAGATTTATCTTTTTTAATTTTTAATATTGTGTAGCCCAATCCACAGGACGATTCATGATGAATTAATGTGAAACTTCTTTGCACTATGCCACTTAATATTGTCTCGTAGACTTGTCTAAGATATTTAATTTGAACTTTATCTAGTGCAACATCAATACGAATTCGACAGTACCTAATATTAACGTAACAATGGCAATCGTGTCGCAATGGTATTTCAATATTATTGCTTTTGCGAAATCAAACGCACCTTCTTATTCTATTGTGGTACCTACATTCAACAATAGTATTAAGAACTGGATAAATTTTAGAACGTTATTTAAATGACATAGTTAATTAATAATTAAGCATAATCAACAGCACAGTGGGTGGTCTAACGACGAACATTTAAGACGCTTGACATTCAAGTTTGTTTCATACTCTAGCTAGCCCATTATCTAGGCAGGGCAGGCCACATTGCAGACCTTCGAACCGAGTGGGCATTGTTTCGCCTCATTTCATACATTACTTCACATTGCAAACTACAGAGGTAAGCTTCATCGGCGAAGCGAAAGTTATATAAATAAATAGTATCCATCGCTTCGCTTCGCTCGCCGGCTGGCAATATGACCTGCGCTTAAGAAATGAATGTGATAGATAATGCTCCTTAAGTCGTTGTCTGTACTTGGACAACAAACACGGAGACGGATTACGATAATAGTGTGTATTATAAAAGACAATCCTGAGACCTGTCTCATCGCATCATACCTATAGCTTCTCGGTTGGACTAATCTCAGTCAACTAACTATTATTGTATTTGTCGAAACACCAACCAGTACGCTACTTATATTTATATCTCACTAATTATATTAATATTATTAAAAGCTTCAGCTTACGGCAACGTGTAGGTACGTCGGTATATGCGTAAGTACTCCTTAGATTTATATAAACTGCGGACGGAAGCTAATTATTATAAATCTTTAAACTTTGAACATTTAATGTATAATTTGTGGACAAGGTAATAAACAGAAACAGGTAGCGTTATTTGTATAGTGGTAAGTATTAAAATATTTAAGAAAGTAGCAACTGCAAAGCTTATATTTTTATGTCAATTTATTTGTTTGAAAGTGATATTTCACATTTTAACCCACTAAACATTACAAAGCTGACTCTCAAAATTAAATGTTGTTCTTTTTGAAAATAAATAGTTTCAGCAAAAAATGAAATAAGCATGATAACAATGATAATAAGTTAACACTCATATTCATCCAAATAAATAGTAGGTGCACCCGATGCCATAACTATGATGGTAATCAATTGCTACAATCTCCTAAACTATTAGTCCAAGAAACTAAAAATGCATTGACATATTGGGTATCATCATTTTGGAGAGAACTTTAAAAGCGTCATTTAAATTAATTACATTAGGGCAAATTTATTTGCTACTTATAAAATAATTATTATCTATTTATGGCTGGTCCCCCTTTTTGCAGGCAGCTTAATATATCTGCATCATAGTGAACAACCATAAAATATGTTCAGCCTTTAATCCAATTAATTTATATAACAATAAATAATATAAACATTATAACTAATGACTAGAAACATCTTATGGTAATCCAAGCTTTTCCTAAAAAGGCAATATTTATTCTAGATATGGACTAACTTTCAAAGGCCCCATTATTAACAGTAAAGCAGAATAGTAATTGTAAATTATTTTTATGGTAAAAATACTTTAAAATGGCAAAAAGACAATTGTCTATCTATAATATTAGAATCATATTTTTATTTGTTAAATCAAATAAAGTTAAAATTCCAATCTACAATAATAAATGCTAGTTTAAAATTTTCAGCAAAGTTATTGACTATGCTATGTCCAGTGCTGGAGTGTGATATGTGAATTCATCTTTTGGTGATACGTCTGGTATTGGTATTGTGATATGTTAGATTGGCTGAACAAATAACTTATATACTAAGTCCATGGATAAAAGTTTGAAAAAAATATTGTTCCTATGACAAAGTAACCCAAGAAGTAATATTGTATCAATCTTGATTGGAAGTCTGGCATCCTTCTTGTTATTATGAAGGTTTTCCATTTGCTATACATGTTCTCAACACCTTCTAAGTTTGCTATAGATAGGTGATGCGAGGGAATTCTTTTCCCAATGCCAAAACGCCAAAAATGCTCATTTATAGTATTTTGATCTGACATGGGTGTGGGTCCTACATTCATTTTAGCTGAGCACATCCAGTATAAAATTGGACTAGCTGAAGCTAACAACCTTGTAGACACTTGAATATGAACAAATATAATGCAGAAAATAGACAAAAACATTATATGGATAACATAGACAAACAGAGCTGGATCATTGGCCCCAAATCCTTTTGAATGTTGCTTTAGCCTACAAACCATACGATTACTGTAATTGAATATGTTAGATCTAATACCAAGGTGTAGACATAATGTCAAATTATTAATAAGATAAGAAGTGCTATTGTATAACACAATCAACAAAATTGGTGAGGCTAATACAAAATTAGGAATTTGCTTAAGTTTGTAATACTTTAAAAATCCAACATCCCAATAATGACTCTGGATATATGAATATGATACTGGCACTGAAAAATTACACCAAGGACTGTCTGCACTTCCTGGTAAAACATATTCTGAATTATAAAGAAATTCGGGTAAGTTATAATCATTGTAAATACAATATTTGATATAATTATAAATTTGTACTAATACATATGGAGTAAATCCAATTATTATACTTAAAAACAGTGCTACACACGATGTTAACAATGGTAATATTAAAATAGGCAGTATGATTCTATGTTTCAGTGTTTTATATTTGTGCACAATTTCAGGTAAGGTTCTTTCAATTATATTTTTCATACTAGTATATAAAATGAACCCTACATTTACTAACCCATTTGACCTTGTAATCATAGAGAGTCCTAAAGGCAGGCTACTAGTTATGTCAATGTTGGCGAATCGTAAAGATTCATTTTCTGTACACTTTAACATTATATAAAATGTCATACATGCAAATAATGTTTCAGAATATGGTGCGGTAAAGAATATACTTGCTGGATTAACACAGTATAATATAGCAGATTTATAGGCTTTACTTTCACTCCTCAGAATTCTTAAACTTAATCTGTGTAACACATCAGCCGACTTAATAAAAATTAATAGGTTCATAATTGTAGCAGATATTAGTAACGTACTATGAAAGTTCAACATGGACCCAAACAGACTGCTTAATCCATATGCAAAATATCTCACAATCATTGGAAACAGCGGTGAAAATGCCAAACAGTTCTCATAAGTATAACCATACTGGGCAATATGAATAAAATATTGAGCATCCCATCGCTTCATACCTCCCAATAACCTTTCTATAAAGACGTCGGCATACGTTTCACGTAGCGTTGGATCCACCGGGCTGGTAAAAGCGATTGCCTTATGATCTGGTACAATATTGTTAGATATTGCTTGTAATATTATAACAACAATTCTTGTATTAAAGGCAAACCACAATATTTTTTGGCGAGGAGAATACATCTGAAAGAAAATATAAAATACGTAATCGGAACTAAAGTTATTCAAATATGCAGGTTATTGCAGATAAAATTTTACCCTGGAAAGTCTCTAATGGCTAAGTTATATTTTTAAGGACAAGTCCGTTGTAGTAGCATTTCATTTTACATACATTTTAGTAACTTTACAATATCAACAACTTTAAAATTTGTCACTGAATGAACTTTCATCTGTCAAATCTATCAAACAAACAAAACGCCGATGTCTATGGTTTTTTTAGTTTTAAATTCTCCCTATATTTTAGGGAAGGCAAAGGGTCTAGCCCATACAGCCAAGTCTTTAGTGTATATTTTATCTGCAGTCTTATGAAATAATGAGTGGGTGAAAAGTATGAATGAAATGAATTTTACGTTAAAATATGGGTGCCACATATTTTAACGCATCTAGGGAGTGCTTGGCGCGAATTGAATGGTAACAGAGCTAATGATGGTGCTTGATGAAATGGATAAAACCACTTTTTATAGCGATCTTCACCACAACATCAAACACATCATGAGACTTATTTTCGATGATTCTGCATAATTGCATATCAACACGGATGCTTGTGCATCAAAATAACACCACTTTCACTGCACAAAACCCACTCTGTAACAATTTTTGAATTATTGAAAATAAATCTGACTGACACCACGAAACGCGCCAAACACTCTCCGATGTCTATGGATTAAAAGGTTTCCTTTTTTTTAATAGGTTTAACGTTCCTGGAGACTAGTCTTTTTGGAACTTTTTCAATACATTTTCGTTTACTTTTCTTAATTTTGAATGAATAATAAAATGAATGAATGAAATTAATGCATGACATAAATTATACATTAAAGGGTGAAACACATTTTAACGCATCTAGGGAGTGCTTGGCGCGAGTCGAATGGTAACAGAGTTCATGACGGTGACCGATGAGGTGGTGAAAACCACTATAAAATTCTCAACGTCAAACACTTTTATTTCAATGATTCTTCATAATTGAACATCAACACCGATCCTTAAGCATCAAAATAACACCACTTTTACTACAAAAAGCCCACTCTGAAACAATTTTTAAAAAGATTGAAATAAAAATTTGACTGACGCCATTGAAAGCCCGCCAAGCACTCTAAAGGTTTCCCTTTTTATATAATTGGGCAAGGGGATTAAAGTTCAGCGCCATGGTTATACGGCTTTAAATAAAGTAATGACTAACGATGTATTTTATTGTTAAACGGGATGAAGTATTGAATTCGGCATGTAATCCAATTTTTTAAGGGGGGGCTAATCTTTATTTTTTTCTCCCTATATTTTAGGGAAGGCAATGGGTCTAGCCCATACAGCCATGTCTTTAGTGTGAGGGGGCCATATCTTTTCAATGTGATTCTTAATAATATCTAACTAATATGGTGGCAACCATTCCACTTCATGTAGTGCCATGCTTTTTCCCTTACACTTACTGTAAAGCTTCTTGTAAATACATACAATATATAATATATTAATGCTTGCAGTACTAGTGTCCTAATGTAATAAATAATTAATTACATATTTAAAAGGGAAGGGTTATATAAACACCAATTCCAAGTTTAATAATAATTATAATAATTGCATTTTGTCACATGGTAATGTTACATCCAGATTCTTACGAATTAGATAATTCTAGCAATTTAGATTAGATACATCACAGAAAACACGCCTCTTTTATAGATAAACCAAAAGACTTGATCTAATACATTCATATAACTTATATAATGTTAATGTTTACTTACATATTGCTAGATGACTTATGCAAATCATTATATTTATAAGGCGTGATCAATGATGTCTAATAATCATACACAATGAGTGATATTGGCTGTTCAAATTTCAAGATATTACAATTAAAATTTTAGTTTCATATTTGGGACTCATGCACGCAGTATATTACAACAATAACATTAAACTTTGATTACCTATATTAACCACCAATTATCATGGTAATATGTGTACAATTGTATTGTAATATCTATCAAACAACTCAATTCATTAGGTTTGTTTCATATTTAGGGGTATTTTTTTTCTCTAAATATGAGCAACACACAGTCCTCGATATTTTTACAACTTAAATGTAATTTATTTACTATAAAACCATTAACATACTAAAACGAAACCGTTAAATGAAATAATTAACCGCCACAAATTACATAAAGCAGCACAAAAATGCTTTGCATACTGCTAAAGTGTAAAATATTATTTAGAACACTGCAAAATTTTGTTACTTTTATAAGCATCATTAAAAAAAAGGAACCGATAGCTAATACTTAACTATTTTGTGGACTATGTATTAGTACAACTGCCTAGATACATACTTGTATCAGCATCATTTTATTTGCAGTTGCTTTATGGATATTTTATTGCCAAGCAAAACTATTTACATAATTCTACCGCAATTCTACAAATGTACCTTTATTCGCTGCTAAAGTTAAAAGATTATATAAAACCATTGACATATACTTCTTTACAATATATAGTCATATAAATGAGACTGTAGCTTAATTTTGTATTTATACCTAAAACAAGAGGAATGAAATCGAAATTATTGTGAATAAGAAAATACTCATAACAGGATTCAATTTCCATGGTTCTCAGTATGGAAATTCTGGCTGAATGGTTCAAAATCCAAAAATTTATACTACGGCTACTAACTCGCTCTTTTGAAATAGTTCATGAAAGTTTAAACAAACAGAAATCATGTTTTTCATAAGCTCTTTTTGTTACATAAATAATATTAGTACTTGTATGGATAGCAGATCAATAGTGATTCTGATTCAAATATATCCTTTATTTGAATAATATTCAAATCAATTCATTCCGTTTTACGTGCGTTGCTTTTATGTTGCTATTATAAAAGGTTCTGACAACTTAGCGAGAAGTTAACAATTTGTCATTTTACTTGGCCGCATCAGTATAGACAGCTCTATGAGGGTTGATTAAATTTTCCTCCCATATATTTACACGCATTACTGGAAATCAAGTAAGTCATTTATTATAATACCGAATCAGATTTCTTTTCATAATAACCACATTGAAAACAGCAAACGCATTTTCCTGCCGACGTTATACTTAAAGTAAATAATAAAAAAGCTGTCAAAAGTATAATAAATACAATCATAGTGCTGAATTTCGATGACGACTAGACATCCTAATTTTTCGAAGGCTAACCAAAGGAGTTAACTCAATTTAAATAGTTTTCAAAATAATGAGAGCAATATAACATAAAAAATATTATAAGGGCCTGTTTCACAATCAACAAGTTAGTTTTAAGTAGCTTACTTCGCAGATCATTTGACAGTTGTAATATGAAATATATGTCAATTGAACTGCAAAGTAAGCTACTTCGAACTTACTTGTTGATTGTGAAACAGGCCCTAAGTATTATTAATTAGTATTCAACACTAAAATATTTGAACAAAAGATTATTTCATATGTTCCTGATTATTCCAATTTAAATTTGATTATAAATTAATATTTCAATTATAATAATCAATTTCATCTGAAACCGACTTGAACACAGCAGAAAAAATTAAATATTTAATATTAAAATTTTGTATATCAAATACAAAACTATAAATAATATATAAATAAAGCTCTGTCTTCATTGAAGTAAGTACGTAGTTAAGAATGTAAAAACAAGAGCACACACACATAAAAAACGGGTAACCGTACTCACCTGTTGAATAATTCAAAGTCGCTCCTAAATTCGTCTCTATTTCTTTGAACTAACTTTGCTTAGCCATCGATAAAATTGGGAATTAGGTTACTATAAAGATATACAAGTCGATATTGGGGTACCTAGCGAGCAGTAGCCATATTGCAAGTACAGTTCCAGGCGCAAGGCCGTTAGCTCATGGACAACTGGCCGAGCGCGAGTAGCCTTTCGACTGCTGCGTTCACGTCACCGAACGTCGCTATAAGGGCTGAAACAATAAAACATAAATAAATATTTATACAGAATGAATCTTTCAATTCTTCTTTTTCTTGCGCCTGGATGGCCAAATCCAAAGCTATAAGGAATATTCGATTTTTATTCCACCTTATAAATGTTAGAAAAATTAGTACAAAGATTTTGGAGGTTAGAAAAACTTCGAAAAATTATGGTCTTGATGCGGGAATCGAACCGCTCGGCCAACCAAAGTCCAAAATCTTTGTACTATGAGGAATAGAGAAAACTTATACAAAGGAGTTTCAGCTCCGATTTTGATGAAAACTAAGTTTGCATCATTGGTTTTTTAAAAAATCAATATTCCTAGCCAGAAATCGTACCAGTTGATTTTGACAAAAAAAATACACCTGTATTACTCAAAGTAAGTATTATTAACATGCCTTTCTCAATTCCTTACATTACGTCTTCTGTGTGTGAAAAGTAATTTCGATAAAGTCTCCTATTCGCGGCCGTGGGGCGCCCCATAAAACACCACCAGCCCGGCTAGCATGACTACCGAAACACGATATGACAATGCCATTTATCGCCTTGAACTCTCAAAAATAATGATATGGATTGGATTTTTGGGAGTTTAAAGCGATATATGGCTATAAAATTATATCGTGTTTCATTCACGTTCGGTGACTGGCGTGCTAAATATTAAAAACGGTAAGACTGAAAACCTGAATGTGTGGTCACTAACCTTGCAAATTAGCTTCTCTGTTGAGGAAACCCATGGCGGCTAGTTGCTCGAGCTGTTGCGAATAGCGCTGCTCTGGAGGCTGCTGTGTGTTCGTCTGGTTGCTCGACATCGCAGACACCATGCGTTGCATAAACTGTCATCATAATAGTTGTTTAGGGTACAAACTCAGTATGGATGTCATCATCCTTGTACGACACCGCGGGGGAGATTTGGGGTGGTGACAATAGGCGTGACGACATCATCAAAGAATCAGTGACTTAATGATTTTAGTGGAAAATACAAATTTAGTTTTATTTTAAAATCAGAGATTATTAGGATTTTCACTAAAATAATAAAACATTAAAATACTGCAATCGGCCATTTTGGCTGAAACGCCAATCAGTGCGCATGACTTCACGCCAATGCAATCCATAACACATTCAATACACAATGTTTGTTAGCTTTCCTCTGAACGCGTTGACGTTTGCCTAGGCGTGACGTCAGACCCGAAGCCACGACACTGCGAGCTGTTTTCGCGCACTATTCAAAAACTATTAATACGGAAGAGAATATCAAAATCTTTCGTCGTGCCTATTGTAGTCTGCTCTGACGTCAGCACACGGCCAATCAATGGTTCAAACAAATAAAGTGTCATTCTACTCATGACGCCGACTGCATTAGACTAGAATAGGCTCCACCTGGGTGAAGAGCTCCGTGTTCTGCTGGTTGCGCGCCTGCGGGGCGGTCTGGCCCGGGGCGGGGGGCGGGGGCGGCGTGGCGGTGGCGGCACCGGCGCCCAATCCCAGGTTGGTCACCAGGCTCGGGGCCGCTGTGCGAAGTTGTTCCATGCCTTGCTGGATCTGCAGCAGCGCGTTCAATGCCTGCAACCAATAAATGAAATGTATTCAACGCCTGCCTCAAACCAATAAATAATAGTACATTATATACTAAGGGCGATAAAACTTCGGCTCTGGCGATAAATATGCGATCTGAGGCTTTCTTTATATTATCGCCTGAGGTAAGATCGTAGTTTTATGTCACCCCCTGACCAATAAGTGGGATTTTATGTACGCGTAGCGGGCGAAAAAGCTCACTTTATGGTCAAAATGTATTCAACGCCTGCCAACCAATAAATGAAATGTAGCCATTTTTTGCTATAACAAACTTCCCCGAACGCTGCTGAGAACAAGAGATTTTTTGTTATAACTTACCCCCTCTATCACACTATGGCCGCGGCACCTGCACAGAGAATCCATGGAATGCGAACTAATTATTATAAAACGAGCCGGTTTTTTGATGCATAGTTAACTGTTAACCAATTGTTAAAAATTGTTATTTATCTTTAAATATCACTGATATTTATCCATTAGTAACTAAAATTGTACTAATGGTTACATATCAGACTGATATTAAGCAATTAGTAACAGTTTTTAACAATTGGTTGAGTTAACTATGGATCAAAAAACTGTCCCTTAAGCGAGTCATAGTTTAAAACTGATGCAGCCACTTTTATTTGATGAATGAAAGACAGAGTTATATCTTTCATTCATCAAATTAAAGACATAACTCTGACTCTCATCAATGAAAATTATTTCGATATTTTTCCTGACCTTTTTTTTTGTAATAGCATTTACTTTCTTTATAAATTCTTTGTTTTAGTCGATAAGTTTTATCCATTAGCTGAATTTACATTGTCATATAAAGGCATATCTTTTATTAATGTAACACTGTATGATAGTAATTTGTTAGATGGTGCACAAAAAACGCTGCGGCTCATTACTCTATACCTCGTCATATTATAAAAATTAGTCGCCCGATACGACACCCCACGAAAGATGGTGGTGGCAGGGGTGGTGACAATTGTATTCTTCTCTGCTGTCACCACACGACTCGACTAGAGATAATGCTAATGTTAACGTTAGAATTGTATTTCGAAAATTTTAAAATGGTGTATAGTGTTTAAGTAGTGATTTATTTATTTGCTATCTTAAACAGTCCATTATCACCAGCCCTTTAATGTCCCCACTGCAGGGGCACGGGCCTTCCCTATGGATGGAAGAATATAGGGAGATTGGCCCATAACCCACCACGCTGGCCCATTTCCAGTTGGTGAGTACTAACGACTGCAGATGCAGCCGGAACCAACGGCTTAACGTGCCTTCCGAAGCACGGAGGAACTCGAGATAGTCAATTTATGGTCACCCATCCAATGACCGGCCTTAGCGAAATCGAAAACGGCAATCGCAGGCCAAGCGCTCTGGTCTTAAACAGTAACTCGTACTGTATCAGACAAAAAACAGTAAAGATAGTTTAAGATACAGTACTCGTCACTAAAATAGATAATATCATTAACATTATGTTGAGTCATTTGTTATTGTAATGCCTAAAAATATTAAAAGTATGACGTATGATAATTCCTGATTTCGAAATTATAAGGCATAAACGATTACTTACTAATTTAAAAAAAACTACACCACGCTACTTTTACGTGTCTACTAAACTCAAAATAAATTATATTCCTACAAAAAACTCAAGACGTTGAAATGTGTGTGACGTGTTTTAAATAATGCGTAATCAATAATCATCATCATGATAATTAATGCAAATTAACATTCCGCCGAAACACCAATGGCGTCTGTGTGTTTCATTTTATTGCTATTATTATAATTAATTTGTGGTAGTCGTGAATTCTAATGTTTATAGATAGTGTGCAAATTCATCAATGGTATTGTATTATGTTTATAAATACTAAAGATGTGTTATACATATTTTGATTTGGTTATTTCTGCTGTTTTAGTGAGAAGGTTGACCTCAATGGTCGAACTCAGTTGTGCTGTATACCACTGTCTATAACTTTTCAAATAATATAGATGTGTGTATGCATTATAAACCTTAAGTAGTAAACATTTTCAGACCGTGACTGTACGATATAGGTAACTGTTAAAATGACGGACCTGAGGATGGACATCATTTGCTGCATTTCAGGGTTCTGCAACTGTTGCAGCATCTGCGGCATCATGCTACGAATCTGATCCTGCAGCTGCGGGTTATTCGCGAACATTGGATTCTGTGGGCAAATTAATTTCTTTTTTATATAACTGATGTAATTCTGTTGTAATGTAGGCCTGAAAGCACAAGACAGCATAACATTAAAATAAAAACATAAAGTCCAACAAGAAGCACTTCAAACATGTCCAAATAAATTGTTCATGTCGTAGGATTTAACCTGATAGTAAAGGATAATAAAAGGTCACACTTATTATTTAATTAAAACACTGGAGGAAAAGGAAATTCACTTCTTTTCAATACTTTGCAAAGTTCTTACTCTAAAATTACCTGATTTATGAGTTGAGACGCCATATCAGGATCAGCGGAGAGCGCCTGCAGCATATTGTTGGTGTAGGGTGCGGAGAGCATGGATTGCACTAGGCGGGGATTCTCAGCCATCTGTTGCAACAAAGACTGCATCCCCGGGGTGTTGATGAGGCCGGGACCGGAGCCCGGGGCGCTGCCGCCACCGCCACCGCCGCCGGCACCGCTGGCGGCGCCGCCTCCGCGCTGCCACGGGTTGGGAAGCGGCTGCCTGTTCTCTGCGCCTTGTTGGGATTTGTGCCGTCTGATGGTAAACACCAATAATAGCGATGATGACTAACAAAGAATCACTGATATAATTATGTAAAATAATAATATAGGATAAGGAGATTCGTTAATAGTCACTTGCTACCAGATTATAATTGTGATTGATATTTATTTTATAAAAATAAAAGTACAAAACTAGCAACCCGCCATATTTGCTAAAACGCCACTTGACGTCAATATTTCGTTATCTCTATTTTGACATTTTATTTGCTAACAAATCACTAGTCTAATATAGAAACTGTCATTTTTACAAGATAGTGACGTCATACAGACGCCATTGCTATTTTGGCGTTTTGGCGGAAATTTTAAATTGCATTATTCAAAGTTTTTACAATAATATAATTATTTTGCGCAAAATAGTCATCATGCCTATTGAATGTCTATCGAATGTATGTGTGTGTTAATTCACCTTTGATGTGATATGATATGTTTGATACATATAACCACCTATGCTGAATGTGAATAACAAAATAATTTTAGTACATAATTAAATTTTGTAATAAGAAAACTACCAATAGTTTCTAACAATATATTTTTATAATATGTTTGCTAAATAATTGTGGTTGTTCTAAACATTGATATGCACTTTAAATTTAATGAAACAATCATAGTTTTAGACACAACCAACTAAATATAATTCCCGGCATGTAAGTTAAAATGACAAAATGGAAGTCATCTGCAGAGGTATAATTAAACTATTTTTGAACCTGCGTATCCCTACGTTGCTATGGTTACAGACACACATCGCACCTCATAAAGATAGCCTTTATTTCTAAGAATATACATTTAAGTTTTACATATTTATATATAATGACGGCCGCTTCGGTCGTATGCTCAGATTGCTGGGTATTGGCCAATAGGTCCCGGGTTCGAATCCTGGTAGGGGCAAACTTGTGATGAAATGTTTGTTTCCGAGTCATGGTTATATGTGTTTATATGTTTATGTAGTATATTTTCAATATTTACATACATAATTATATTGAAAATATGTCTGTCATCTAGTATCTATAACACAAGTGCTTAGGCTACTTACTTTGGGCTGAGAGTATAGGTGAGAGTGTAAAAATATTTATTTATTATTTATATTATTTTAATTAAAAAGGCTCGCGGGAGGAACCTTGACTATAAAGGCACTAAACAGAGCAGAGTGGAGAAACTTGGAGGGGGCCTATGTCAGAGGACAAGCTAGAGCACCTTATAAAGAACCTCAATTAATATCTGAAAACTTTTTACTGTGCTGCGCATAGGTAACGCATAGGCAACTTGTGTCGGGTTTTGTATAAATGTTGCATCACTTACCAGAATTATCTACAAGCCCCGAGAAAGGATTTCCTGCCATATTGCTAGCAACATTTAACATGGGTTCTTGGATGTCTCTATACATTCTTTGCAAAGCATTATATCCACCTAAAACAGTAATAAAAAAATTTAGAAAATTAATATGATGAATAAAACCTATTATCCTATTTTATTTTGACTGGGATTGAAAATTATGCCCTTACAATATTTTTCAAAAATTTTTATCCATAATAAGCAATTATTCATTAGTTGTTTCTTTATAATATTGTTAGCGAAATATTATCATTTCTTACCAGGTATACTCTCAAGGTTGGAAAGTGCTCTGTCGTGAGAACGCATGAGTTCTTGCAACATAGCTGGATTACGAGCAAGCTCCATTGTTTGTCTCAATAATTCGGGGTTATTTAACATATGACTGATTTCTGGGTTCCTCTGAAGAAAAATAAATAGAATGATATACTCCAGGGTGAAATAAAAATGTTTTATTAATAGTAGATAAAGAAGGTGATTTTATTTCCATTGTTAGTCTACTTGACAAAAGAAGTGTGATTTGCCTATCTAACATTTTACCAAAACGAAAGATACCACATGCAGATTTTGTTTCCGGGTTCAGGAGTGCTTTGAGTACATTGAGACTATAATAAAATTTAGTGTCCATTGGGCCTAGTGGTTCTTTGTAGGTACGGTCGGCCAAAAGTGGTGTATCATTCCCGCCTCAAGATCATAATTTTTCGAAATTCTTTTTCTTTTTCTACCAAAATCTTTGTACTAATTTTTCTAACATTTATATAATGTTAAAATTAAAATCGAATAGTTTATAAAGCAAACCCAAGCTTAACCGAACG
>OZ008353.1:6278445-6450104 GCA_963931975.1 Cataclysta lemnata
TTTACTTCAAAATACATAGTACCAGGAGCACACCGCTTTTTCGAAGACGCCTACTCGATATTGTGTTCCTGGCAATATTTTATTGTATAGAAAAGTAATGTGATTAGTGACAACATTCCAATCCCTATTGCTCAAGTATTAGGTTAGGCTAAGGTTTTATAGCCGGCAGCCTGTCTGACTCCAACTCTTTGTAAGCTGTTGTAGATGGTTTGCCCTTCACCATTCGGGTACACCAAGGTGCTTATTGGTCTATGCCGGGCATTCTCCCTTAGTCGCCTTTTACGACACCTCTGGGGTAAGTCGGGGCTGGTACATTGTATATTATTCCGCTCCCAGATCAGCATGAAAGGATCTGTGTTAAAAGGCTGATGGTGATTAGTAATATTGAATAAAAAACGGAGTCGCCATTCAGGCAACGTTTTCCTGTAGAATTTTCCCAAAAGAAAATGTTGTCTCTGGCCGAATGGAGAAAAACCTGGGTTCTTCTAGATTTGTTATTTAAAGCAGACGTGAGGCAAGGGAGGCAGTGATGTTACAAAGGCGGTCATCAATCTTCATTAATGAGTGCGTCGACTTCGCAGTTCCACTCAAACCGTTTTATAAGACACTCCGTCTTGTTCTCGTGATAGCGATAAAAAATGTCGCCATTCAAAACTATGCTAAAAAACGTAGAAAAATGTAATACCTAGGAGTGTTTGGCGCGTTTCGTGGTGTCAGTCAGATTTATTTTCGCTAATTCAAAAATTATTACAGAGTGGATTTTGTGCAGTGAAAGTGGTGTTATTTTGATGCACAAGTATCCGTGTTGATGTGTAATTAAGCAGAATCATTGAAAATGAGTCTTGTGATGTGTTTGATGTTGTGGTAAAAACCACTGTAAAAAGTGGTATTGTCCACCTCATCAGTCACCATCATGAACTCTGTTACCATTCAATTCGCGCCAAGCACTCCCTTACGTTAAAATGTGTCACACCCATATTTTAACGTAAATTCATTTCATTCATACATTTCACCCACTCATTATTTTATAAGACTACAGATAAAATATACACTAAAGACATGGCTGTATGGGCTAGACCCTTTGCCTTCGCTAAAATATAGGGAGAATTAAAAAAAATGTAATACCTACTTTTTCTAAGTCCCCAATCGTTTTGCTTTTCTAAATGGGTGCAGACATCACATTACCCGTTTAGAAAATTAAACCGATTCAAAATATTTTTTAATGTATTTCGTCGATAGAGAAATATTAAAATTGTTTACGTTTTTATTTTATCTCAGTATAAAACGTGGTCATAAACTTTGATGTGGGCAAAAAAACTGCCAGTCATAAAATGTTTCAATTCTTAGTGTTATTAGTGTGACGTGGAGCATATGCAAATTAAAAAAATATTTTTAGTGGTAATAATTTTTCTAACATTACATGAAGCTGAAAAAACAAAAAAAATAATGTCATGGAAACTAATTAACACCGTATTTAACTTTTCGTGAACATAATAATGTGCACCGGTATTATTACATAATTATGTTGCCGTGTGGTGACGGCAGAGTAGAATACAATTGTCACCATCCCAAATCTCTCCCGTGGGTGTCGTACAAGGCGACTAAGGATAAATCAAAGATGAGGAATGGGCAGCAGCGTTCCTACTAGCATATACCACCTAGCAATAGCAATGTACTGCGACTTTTGTGCCCGATAAATGGCAATAGGCTCGCCACCTATTACATGGGACCTAACATAATTGGCGAAACGTGGGTGCTAGTTCACCTCTGCCTACCCCTTCGGGGATATAGGCGTGATTTATGTATGTATGTATGTATGTTGTACACCTTCACCTCTACTTATAATATTGCGGTTAAAAACTTAAACATCCTATATTTTGACCTTACGTGATCAAACAACTTTTTTCTTCTTCAATTTGTTTTGGCTAAAACAATGATATTCAACAACTTGAAACGTTATTCCTATAATTACGAACTGAAACTAAACCAACATTAGATTGAATGTGTGTTGGCGTAACGGGTCTTAAGAGGATTTTCGAGTCAAATCTTCTGATGTTTAACGTCTTAACGATTAAGAGGCGGCTTACTAAATTAGAATTTTATAGGATAGAATTTTTATTTACACTTGACTGAGTTTCGTACTTTTAACTTAGAGTTAATTAAGCCAAACAAAAAAATGTATTCCTGAATTACTATCGTACGAGATATGAATAAACACTTAATTGGTTATTATTGGTGGGCATTAACTACTGCAGATACTGCTCGATAGATAGCAATAGGCTCGCCCTATTACACGGAACCCAAAACTAATTTGTGAAAAGTCGATGCGAGATGAAAGTATTATGTATCTACAATAATAAAAAGTATCGTAGCAAGTGGAAAATTGTGATGTCTGCCTACCCCTGTGGAAGATAGGCTTGATGTATAGTTGTTGTTTGATATTTCACTATTTTGACTGGTGACAGTGCCATTAGAAATACTGGCATGGTTTACGTGCAAAATGGGGAAAATCATAAACTGAACTGTGAATCAGAATAATATGAAACTACATTTGGATTTGTTTCGTGATGTATGGATAAACGCACTTTATTATCTCATTGTGACATTTATTTATGTTGATAGCAGCATTAAATTTATCCAGGCCTATAGTGTATTATTAGGTACTTGAGAATACATTGTAGTTCGGGACAGTTCGACATGGCAATCGAGGGTCTAAAAAGGCAACATCTACTAATTCATTTATGATCCTACTGTGAATAACATTGCAATTCGTAAAATATTCACTTGTCGTCGTCTGTCTGTATACCTATGTTAGGTGAACCACTCCCCTGTAGAAATCTGCCAGTTTGACATTTTGGTACAATAATTTGTTAAATGGTTCATATTAGATTTATTGTATAAACGCATCAAAACCTATTAGATTCTGAAAAATTAATTGTTTTAGCGATATTACTTTAGCCTTTTTAGACCCCCATCAGGCACGAAATTTTAAACTTACCTACCAATCAAACAATTCATTCAATAAAGGAGTGATTTACTTGTTAACATTTCTTAATATTTCACGAAACATCCAAGTTTCCTATAACATACCTTATAATAACGGAAAAATCTCATATCATGTCGAGCTGTCGCGAACAGTAAGCCCCACGGTATCAAACCTACATTTTGGCCTTAAATGAATTCACATTCCAATATTCATATCGCTACTAAGTAACATGTAGAGTTTAGCGTGTTACCAGAAATAATATTTCAAATACACTGCTTCTTCGCACACTAGACTATTAAGGTAGCCCACAGAGTAGATTATATAGCGATTACTGGGTATGAAGTGAACCACTCTGAAAACCTAATGGAGATGCGAAGAAAACATAACAGTTAACTTCTACTTGCAGACAAAAGATAGGTATTCCTAATATCGAATTGTAGAGGCACGATGAACATAGAAGACAGATGTTTCATATTCCATTATGTAAACAGCAAAATTGCAACTGTTCTACTATCACTTTCAGGATCAGGATCATGTACTACGTAGGTTTAATTAATGTTTAATAATATTTATATTAAAATTCAATATTTTTTTATATAATTTTAGGAAATAGAATTTTTAGGAAACTTAGATATAATTATCATCATCATCATCTTCCTGCTCTACTCCCATCCCAAAAGCTAACACATTCTACAATTTTTTTTCCACGATAGCTTTTTTATCATCTACCGGGACCAACGGCTTAGCGTGACTTCCAAAGCACAGAGAAAATCGAGAAATTTTATTCTTGGTCACCAATCAAATGTCCAGGCTTAGCGATTGCTTAGTTTAAGCAATAGAGGTCGAGCGCGTTGAGCCTTCTGCGCCATCAAACCCTCTTACACATATGTACTTCATAATTTCTTATTATAGTTGATTATACTTTATACCAGGGGCGATAAAACCATGAATGTCTCAGAACGCAAGTATCTCACACCCGAGCTGAAAGCGAGAGCGTTTAAAATACGATCTGAGGCCTCTTTTTTTATCGCCCGAGGTAAGATCATAGATCATAATTTATGTCACCCCTGACCTGGAAGTCCACTTTATGGTCAGGTGTGACAAAAATAATTGTATGCATTAGAAAAGCCAATCCGCTTCCGCTTGCATTGTATCCTGGGGCTGTATATAAGGCGTTGTCGGTAGTGAAGTGTGGCGAGCGCGGCGCCTCCATCAATCTTAAGTAATTAGCTAGTGACGCTTCTCGGCTAGCACTAATGACGAGGAGGGCGTCGCGATCACCGCACCTAACTCCATAAATTATAACCTCCATCGGTTCGCAAGCAGTTGGCTACTGCCCCTTGGGGACTGGCGACCGCACGTCAACGGTGACACATTGCATCGTACGTTGTGGGATACATACTTCGTTAGTTTGTTGGGGAATTAGTCAGACCATAATAATTATACAATGCGTTCTGTTAAAGGAATAGGCATAGATAGCACAATTCTTAGGCACTGCTCCCGCTTCATTAGTAGCTCGATCGTAGCATCCTTGGAGGTCGGTGGCGAAGTGCCTGCAATTAAGTAAAAGCAGTAATGTTCGCAAATACAAATCGATGGATGGGTAACCTAAAACAAATCATGCCGAGTTCTTCGGTGGCTTGAAAGGCACTTTACGATGCTAATCCTAACTGAAGAGAACTTTAATCGCAGTAATTTGCTCAAAGGTCGCAGGATGGTCAAAGGCATCGAGGTCGTCCTAGAAAGAGGTGGAAAGACGATCTGGAGGCGTACTGCAAGCCATGGACGGAATTGGCTCGGGATCGCTCGAGATGGAGGGCTGCGGGGGAGGCCTTTGCCCAGCAGGGGATCTTATAGGTTAATAAAAAAAAATTGCGAGGAGTGTTTGGCGCGTTTCGTGGTGTCAGTCAGATTTATTTTCGCTAATTAAAAAATTGTTACAGAGTGGATTTTGTGCAGTGAAAGTGGTGTTATTTTGATGCACAAGTATCCGTGTTGATGTGCAATTATGCAGAATCATCGAAAATAAGTCTCATGATGTGTTTGATGTTGTGGTGAAGATCACTATAAAAAGTGGTTTTATCCATTTCATCAAGCACCATCATTAACTCTGTTACCATTCAATTCGCGCCAAGCACTCCCTAGATGCGTTAAAATATGTGGCACCCATATTTTAACGTAAAATTCTAAAAAAAATTTTAAAATAAAAATATAAGGAGAATTTAAAAAAAAATTGCTAGATGGCGCACTAGGAACTCTGATGCCTATTCCTCCTTATAAAAAAACATGGTCTTATTATTTGTTGTCATATTCTCATAAAACGGGAAGTCTAATTGAATTTTAATCTTATGCTTATACATTTAGAATATCCAATGTGTCTACGTATTTTTGAGATGCGTCTCTTCTTTAAGAGCGACATGTTCATATGTCTACCTATATGAATATCGTCAAAGGAATATGGGGAGAGCTTTTTGCCATAAGCAATTTGTATCCGTAAAAGCTATACAGAGTGCAAGTAAAACTGAACATTATGTTAGGACCTAATGTATTCTGCTTGTGATTGAAGGACATTAAAGAAGACATAATTGGTAGAAGCAATAATAAGAAATAATGGAGAGCCTAAACATGTTTATGCTTCCGTCGTACATTAACGATTATTATACAGCCTGTCGAGTTCTTGGAACAATATTAACATTTCACTTCAAGTTAACGATGGCAATTAGCGTGTGCATGCAAACTAATGTTGGTCGATGATCGTTACGGGGCAAAGGGTAAATATACTTTTTCAAAATTCATGCCACAACAGCAATTCAATATTGCAAGGCTTGCTTTTAAATCTGAGAAATGATAAGGGTAACATGATTTTTTCATTTCACTGTCGTTTTTACCAGCGTTTTTATTGTGTTAGCCGATTCCAATTTCTATGCAGGTAGACTAAAGCAATTACAATCGGCTTACATAATAACAAATAATAGTTATTACGAAAAAAACATAACATAAATCATGCCAATTTACTCCCGAAGGGGTAGGCAGACGTCAATTAACACCCACTTCTCGCCAATTAAGTTAGGTCCCATGGTGGCGAGCCTGTTGCCGTCCATTAGCCACGTAAATCGCGGTATATCCTAATATACTAGATGGTATAAGAGCAACGCTGCTGCTAATTAGGACAGTTTATTCTGATGAACTAAACAATATTTCTCTAAATAAAAAGGTGAAGTAGAATTATTTATTGAACTAGGTACTTATATTTTAGTCAAATTGTCAATGAAAATTTATTCTCATAAAGTAAATAATTCGTACTTTTTAAATTGAGGCAAATGATATTACGACCATATTTTTAATGTTAAAAATATTATTTTGTATATGACACTGAATACAAGGAAAATTGAAGAGTTACTTTGCTACACACATTTGTCAAACGAGACGCAAGTGAATGGAGTGAACAATAAATAAGCTCCTAGTTCATTGGAGTCCCGACAATATTTCAGCGGAATACCCGAATTATCACTTAGGGTGCGCCTTATCAAAACGAATCCATCAATCTTCATTAACCAGGGCGTGACTATAAATGACTTGTATAATTAGATGAAGCTTCGAAACATGAGCATACTTTTGTCTTTTGCTTTCGCATGCATACAGTGGAACACATTAAAATACCAAATCTCACTGTATTACGGATATTACTTAAAACACCGTAGCCGTGTGGTGAGAGCAGAATACAATTATTGTCACCACCCCCATCTCTCCCGTGGGTGTCGTACAAGGCGATTAAGGATTAAGACAGCAATGAATAATAATTGTCAGCAGCGTTCCTCTTATGCCACCAGCAATGTACCGCGATTTCCGTACCCGATAAACGGCAATAGGCTCTCCACCTGTGTTCGCCTCTGCCTACCCCTTCAGGGATATTATAGGCGTGATTTATGTATATATGTTGTACCTACTTAAAACCATTGAACTACTATTACTAGCGTATAACTCAATGCTTAAAACACATTTCTTCAACTTGAAAAAAATACTTTTAATTGTTGTGACTTAAGATAATATTCGAAAGTTCTACACTGGAACGTGTGTCTACGGCGGCCCCCATAGTATCTTACCAAGTATGGATGATCAGTGAGATAAAAGACGGGGTGTCGAAGTTGACTGTTGACATGCTGTGAAGACCCCCCTTAAACGTAAACTTGGGTCACAAGTGCGAAGCGCTGCTAGAGACTTCCCTCTCTCCCACACTATGGGACCCGAACGGTGAATACATGGAATGCTAAGTTTTTGTCTCTCTGTCTGTGAGTATGATAAGCTTCACGTCGTCTAATTTCCGGTTGACAATGTCAAAATTAATAGCTACTAACAATGGTTGAAAAATCTGCGTAGGCGAGTGTAATGTGGACTAGAATGAGACAAGCAGAATAAATATAGCTAAACGCATAACATCTCTATGGAATTTGTTTTATGAAGTCTTCTCTGAAACTAGCTGATAATTGTTTCTAATAATAGAAGATAAATTATTCCTTATTACAAAGATTTTGGTGGTTAGAAAAAGAATTACGAAAAATTATGATCTTGAGGCGGGAATAATATCGGGGAATAATAGCGGGGATCATAATTTTTCGAAATCCTTTTTCTAACCACCAAAATCTTTGTACTAATTTTTCTAACATTTATATAATGTTAAAATTAAAATCTAATAGTTTATTCCTTATTTTTATCACAATACTTAGACAGAAAATTGATTGTGACAACAGGTATGAGTTAGTTTACAAATAAAAGTCTACATTACGAACATGATCTTTAGCTAGTTGGAAAGGTGATCGCTTAATAGCATTGTTTACTAGCAAACGCTGAACGAGAATATCTACGAAGAGATTGTTCGTAATTAGATAAAAGAACTTATAGTTCGTCTCGTTGTTAGTTGTTGTTGTGATAATCTGTGATCTTATATGTTATATATCATTGAGTTCTGTTAACTTAATATACTTACCTATTTTGTCAATCTATGCCACATTATTATGGTAGGTAGGTAAGAGAAGCTACCCCAAATACCGACTAAATCGGGTATTCTCGTTTATAAAATTATTTGCCAATACACTCACACACACCGATGCTGGAGAGACGAGAATATTAAGCACTTTTATAATAATTTTATTCCTGAAAGTGTCCGTTTTATTAACTACAATATAGCGCTCTGAACCAAATAATTGGGAAAACACGGGTGTTAATTCACCTGTGCCTACCCTTTCGGGGATAAATCGGCGTGATTTATAGATGTTTGTATGGTATATAAGGAGCGCTGTTGCCTATTACTCATTGCTGTCTTAACCGTTAGTCGCCTTGTACGACACCCGCGGAAGCAATTGGGGGTGGTGACATTTGTTATTTTGCTCAGCAGTTACCTATAAAACTATAGCACCTATATGTTCAACACATTAACCTAGACGCTGCAAATAAGCTTACATGAGCATTGGAGCAAGAGTAAACCGCTCGAAACTTAACGTACAAAGGCTCAGGCCTGAGCGCTTTGTACAACGCCCGACGAAGTAGAAAGTGTAGTACTTGTACAAGGTACCTACCTATCCATCCTGAATGTCAGTACATGATGAATGTTTGTACATGCTACAATCTATCAATAAACAAAAAAATATTTCATACATACACACACCTATCATCCAGCAAAACATAAACAACTTATGCACGTGTGCTAAGGAAAGGAAACTATTTAACAGACTATTCTGCCCTCGTACCTAAGCCCAAAAACGTTATCTCAGCCATACTACCTTTACCTAGGCAGAAGCTGAAAACCAGTGTAATATTTTGTAGGCAAATAAATATCACTGAGCTTTTGCCTGTTGACTGTGACACGCAATATATGTTAAAGTGTATTATTGATTTAATAATCGTGTGTTAATTTTAAATTTGGATTGGTCATTTGTATGTATAGGTACGTGATGCAAATAAAGTGCCTATCTCTCTATCGACTAACTTCCGAGATTATTTTGATAATGGAGATTTCATAATAATATGAATATTAAAATTATATCCAGATTTGGAGATCCTTGGTAAAGGCGTATGTCGAACAGTCTGCGTTTCTCGGCTGATAAAAATAATTATGATGATACCAGGATTCGAAACAAGGACGTCTGGGCCATTCGGACATCTAATAAATAACAATATTATGCCTTACAAGTAAGTAAAAAAGCAGTGTAATTAGAACATACAAAATTAAATGGTATGTTCTAATCACACCGTATTTTAGTGAAGTGTATTGTTTCTTTATTTGTTTATTGACAGCAGATGCAAAAGCATAGATCGATGATGATGTTGGTTTTTCCAAAAGCATTCGGCAATTTCCCAGCGCGCTGTTTATTCAAATTCCAATGGAACAACACGCCGCATTTAACTTTAATAAAACAATAAAATGCAAAACATGTCGATAATTTGTGTTTGTTAAGCGTTTCGACCGCAGCTGATACGGGCCATGTACTCGCGTGTTCGCTGACAGATAGCAATCAGGGTAGCGCGCTCCTCTAATTAATGGCTGAGAATCGCGTGAAAACGAGCCATTTGTCTCGTGCCGCGTCGGATGTTCACAGAAGAATTGTAAGCGATACCTTGAATGTCTTCAAACACTTGTACATCGTTCCCGCTGCCGCCCACGGTCCGCAATTATAATAAACGGGATCTAGATTGCGGGTGCGCTGTTGGCGGTATCGTTTTAATGTTTTCTTATATTTGCACGAGCACTACACATATAGGTTTCGTTTTATTTCGCGAATCGCGCTGGCAGTCGGCTTGCAAGCGTTTTGGATTAAAAATTAAGCGTTTTAAGATTTCATCATAGATTCGGGTGCCTCTTTCCAGATGTAAATATTTACTAAATTATTGTTCTGGCTTGGTGCTGATTGCAGACCAGAAAAGTTCTGCTAGCCGTTGAATGCATTTTTTTACATACATTTCTAATCACGCCTATTTATTAATAAGGCTTAAAACCAATGTCTTCTTCTTCTTCTCCCTGTCCTTATCCTACTCTAAGTAGGGTCGGCACAACATGTCTTCTTCTTCCACTCTCCTCAATTAGACGTGAGCTCAGCATGAAAACCAATGTATTATTTCAATAATAAATACTACATTCATTTATAAGTCACGTCTACTTATCCCTGAAGGGGTACGTAGAGGTTAATTAACACCCACGTTATGCCAATTATGTCAGGTGCCATGTAATAGGAGTATTGCCGTCTAACAGTCACGCAAATCGCAATAATTTGAATGACCACTTTTAGCCTTTAACTAAGTTCCAACGTATTTTAAAACCACCACCGAGCCTTATCGGATTCGTGATCCGTAACACTTCGTATTTCTTGCATATTACTGGTTGTTTAGGTAATAAGATCTAAAATAAAATTTATGGCAAACGCAAAAAGGCAAAAACGTAAATGCTGTTTACACATCAATAAGAAAGACATAGATATCTCGTATTCAGCAAGTAATAAAGATCATGTTTTACGACCATTTAATTCTGTGTTTTTGTATGGAGTGGTAAGAATTTTATGATGAAATAAACCTGGAGCCTGGAGGTCTCATGTAGGAAATGTCTTTGTTCGGTAAGCACATGTGCTTAGGGGAAGGTGGTATAGTCAGCACCATAAGTATACCTACACTTTACACACACAATAATAATTATTCATAAAAAAATGTAGAATCTTACTTTTGGTATGACAAAGCTCCTATAAGATTATTCTCTTATACCTACTTTTTGCCTATCCCTTCGAAAACATACCGTAGTGATTTATGCATTTAAACTTGTACATTGGTACATATAAACTAGTCTCGAAAATAGTAGTCTCATAAAAGTTTGCCATGCTGGCCTGCAAGCAAAAAAATAATGTAGAATATGCCAGCTCAGATTCACTGCTGGGGTGTAGTAAAAGTCGACTAAGGGAGACTGCCCGGTGCAGACCAATAAGCACTTTGTGGCACCCGAATGATGGAAAGGTAACCACCACCAACAGCATATTCAAACAGAGTTGATGTCGGGCAGGCGAGCGACAGTAAAACCTCAACCGAAAGTAGAAGCAGTATGGATTGAAATATTGTCATCCCAATCACTCTCTTCGTTCCAGTCTCTCAACGTGGTCCTTTCCATCACTGTTCAATAAATTTATTCATCACTAGGATCTTTCTATGATGGTTGATGTGGATGAAAAGAGAGTGGGTGGTTTAATGACCTCTGACCCATAGTGTGTAATTATTTAATTAATATAATTTTTGATTACAATTGTACCACAACACCTATTAACGGAAGAGAAAACATACTGCGCCGACCCTAGATAAACTGAGAACAGGGCACGAAGATAATGTTGAAAGTAGTCCCATAAATGTTAACGGTAACAGAATTCGGCTATTTTCTTTGAAATCGTGAATAAAATGCTTCCACCTTGAAAAGTAAGTTAAAAGGCACCCGGATGTAGTTTTCGCAGCGTATTTTAAACGCGGCCAACTTTTTGCTTTGCCGCCCCAGATTTTTCTTTCGTATTCCATAGATGTAGGCACTCGTCTGCGGAGTTGGAAAGACCAAAAAAACTTTTCATTTGTTGCCGTTTCTGTTTGTTAGATCACGTATTTCATTTTGTGCCGGCCCCGCGAACGGTGATTATGCAAATTCGGGAGGCCCCTTGTGCGAATCACATAAATCGCTTCATATTTTATTACTTTTTGCATAATATAATATTTATGTAAGATCAGTCAGCTCACATCGGTGGCGAGTGAGGATTGTTCATTCCCGAGGTAAATTATTTCTTTTAGCGTTATAATCAAATCAAATCTCGGATCGATTCTTTGAGGTGGGTAATAATATTTATGAGATGAAGCTATTTATATGGCGGAGTGACTAAAGCGTAAGACGAGCATCTTGCTATTGCATAAAGCAAACAAAGTTCGCTATGGCCGGACATTAAACGGGTGATCAAAAACATATTACCATCCCTCCGGGCTTCAGTAGTAAAGTTAAAACGGCTGCATCTGCTCTTTATAGTTGTTTACACACACCAGCGACTACTACGGGGTACACATGGTGGGTTATGATCCTGTACAGAAACAGTTTTTAAAATGCTATTTAAATACATTTGAAAAACTTATTAACTTAGATATTCTAGAGAACTTTTTATATTTTATTTTGCTAACCATAAATTTCAACTGACAAGCACAATTTTCATTTAGATTTTTTAGAGCAAAATAACACAGAATAAACCAACCATTGTAAACAATATTTTAAAAACGTTCTCCTCCTAAGTTTTATTAAAAAAGCAACCGATCATACCAAAGTATGAGCTAGGTGTCACAGTCGATTTCACTTAGCAATCTGAGAGAGCGGTGCTCAAAAATTTATTACGCTAAAAGCCGAGACAGGCGGTGTACTGAGAACTGAGACCAAAAAAGGAATGGCGAGGAAAGGTTGGCAACTCCCTCCTGAAATTATAGTCACGGTAAGGTCGCAAGGACAATGCTAAGTGACAATCCGACTGGGCTGTTATTGGCAGGCGACATGCTGTAGTCCACGCTCAATAAGTATTATTAAGCGTAGACTACAGCCCCTGATACTTTAAAAGTCTTTTAGAAGCGTTTCATAGCTAAACAGATAAAGGGCGCAAGCAGAAATGTCATATCAGAGTTAATATCAGTCTATCGGCAGGAGAGACCTTCACTTCCAATCATGGTACGAGATAATGTGAAGAATGACCAGGTTATGAAGGATCGGCGCAGCATGCATCGAGCCATTCTTCAATTCTATGTAATTCATATTATCATGCGTACACCGGAAATGTGCTAGAGATGAAAAGGAAAAGGATGGTTTATATTGTCATACCGATATGAATGGAAAAGGAATTATACTACTGCTGACCCCAGATAAGCTGTGAAGAAGGCTAAAAGATGATGACATAAACACTTTTAATAATAAATTATGAATATTAATTATGACAAAAAATAGTCGGTAGTGCATTCATATTTCTTATTATATTTTACCTCGCTACATTCATATTTTTAAAGATTGTAATTTAGCCTTCCTAAGTTTTGTTTATGAAGATTTTATTATTATTTCTAACAGTTTTCTCCTCCCTATATTCTTCCATAAGGAAGGCTGTGCCATTGCAATAGGGATATTAAAGAGCAAATAGTAAAAGTCATAAAAGGGTCTAAAGATTAATAATCATAGTATCACGAATAAACGAAATACAGTCCTTGGTTTTTCATTCGCTACCCTATTTACCGACTCAAGCAACCAACGCGAAGCTATGTTTGCCTAGTTATGTCTAGTGTTTGTAAACTTGATGCGTTTACTGCTCAGAATTGAGTTCAAGAGATTGGAGTTTGTTTTCTGTGTAATGTTGCTTAGTTAGGCTTGAATTTCTGCCAACATATTGTTATAAATAACGACACTTCCTGCCGCACTCAGAGACATCAATTAACTTTAATGAGTATTAAATGTCAAAAATTTTCATTCAAATCTAAACCATAGACCCGGCAAGAATAGCGACTAGTTTTGAATTGCACTAGTCTCTGAGTGCGGCAGTTAGAAATTATCTCTTATATTAGCACAACACTAGACATGAATATAGACATGCATAAATCACTAGACTGTTTATTTTCGACGGGTTTGGCGATGTGTTATAACACCCACATTTCACCTCGTCTTAGAAATATCAAACTTCTATATTATAAAAGTAATTATTTATTCTCACTAAAAAGCTTTTAATCATAATTTTATTATAATGATAATTTATCTCCGAAGAATCAATTTGATGTCAAAAAACTTGAAGGGTGAAAATTTTAAAGCTTAGTTTTTTTCTTCTTTTGCTTAGGAGAAATTAATAGTTCTCCCAAAGTTTAAATAGTAAGTAATTATTTTTGCGAACTTTATGTCATTTAACACTTAAATATTATCTCTGACGTGCTACAAAGTAGTAAGCCACTATAAATTCACAGTAACAACCCACTTACGACTGGAACACTTGCATTAATCCAAAGATATTTATTAAAGCATCCTCGCAGGTGTATAAAAGGATCCTTTTTACATGGAAAATTATGATTGTCTGAAAAGCTCTTTGAAAACATAATTATCCATAGTTAAGAGAGCTTTGCCTTTTCTTATACGACGCTAATTATATCGGCATCGTAATTATTATAATTGGTTTCGTCGACATGCTTAACAAACCACTTAAAGGATATACGCATACAAACAATGACATGCAGGAGAATATCATTTTTTCAACACCTTTCATTTTGATTTGGATAGATTCCATATTCTATATTAATTTAGAGATTGTTGCAAAAACTACTGATCGCATGCACTTTCAAAAACGTTTTAGTTTAATAATTACATGGATAACTACACTATCACGCCTATTCATCCCTGAAGGGCTTGACAGAGGTTTGATCAGAATAATATGGTATAAATACATAGATTAAAAATTTCAGCCTCTAAAAGCGCAGTCAAATCCTAAGTCTAAAACAGTAAGCATATAACATCGAACCCAAGTAATTTTTAAAGGAAAAAGAGATAAGAAATTTTACAAAGTAATCAAAAGCTTAATCCCACAAAAGACGGTTTTATTTTATAAATTAAGCATTTAACCGTTTCCACGTGAAAAAATGCGAATTACACGCCAGCTGGCAGAATTCGCAATTTCGTCTACAGATTCACGCTTTCATTTCCAATTGGTTGAAAACTCAATTTCAAGTACGCTCAACCTGTTGTGAATAATTCTCTGTTATGAATTCGACAATAACCTCTTTATCGTATTTCCAACGCGGAGTGAACTATTTAACGTCACCAGCGATTGTGGAGAGCTTCGCCTTAACGATGAGGCTTACGAAATAATATATAATAGCCACTTAACGTCGTTTGCCTTGCTTTCTCACAAAGGGGCGTGTGGTGAGAATTGAGAACCATTCTCGAATTACGCGCCAAACACTCCACTCTTTTGTGAATAAGAAGAAAAATGAGAATACTAATGGAGAACTTGAAACGGAGGTTTCGATTTCTGCAGCCTCTTTTGCCGTATGGAGTCCTTGAGTCCTGGGATGACTTAGACCCTAGATTGTACCACGCCATTCACGTGTACTGGCTGAAATTCTACGGAATGTGGTACATTGATTTCTCGCCAAATAATATCTGTTCGTGGCTACAAATATTGTACACCGTGATCGTGTTATGGCTGGTGTGTTTTTTGCCCGGCATCGGAGAAGTAGTTTATTTGTTGAAGCGGAGCGAAAATATCGGAGACGTCGCTGAAGGGTATCTATATTTCCACGTTTGCTCTCTATGTCTTGTTTACTGCGATCAGGTAGCAAATATATAGTAATAAAAGAAAAGAGCTTTGTGTTGTACCCTTAAGTAATCTTATATTATTTTGTGGAAGATTTACTTTTGATTTTATGTGGTAAATATAACAAAAATAAAGAGGTCAGAAAAATTTAGAAAACTTTACGTCCGGATTCGGGAATAGAGCGCGTCGTCCTCAACCCGATAATCGACAGCCGCTCGGATTGCAGAGAACGCGTATTGTTTTTCTAACACTTAAATAATGTTCTTTTAAAAATCAAATACTCAATATTGTTGAGTTCTTAAACTACAAACCAATATTTTTTCAAATTGCCGTTAATCGCTGATGATAATGTGTCAACACCAGTCACCAGCATATTAATCTCCCGACTGCTGAGATGCTGGGGATGCGATGCAAACATTTTGTTATTCATCATCCTCTTGCCCTTTAATGGAAATTCATGTCACTTGGGATCTGGGCGATATTAATTAAATATTTCTAATTAATACCTTAAATAAATTAAATAAAAATAACTAAAAATAAAACGTAATTATAAATATTTCTTACACTCACGCGTCTCACGCCTTGATAGGCTAGATGATTCTAGCAAAGTAAGTATTATACGCACCTGTGTTATGGATACTAGACGACGAATAAATTATAATAATAGGGGTTAAAGTATGAAATTGCCGTTTTATTGTAATAGGTTTTTTGAATTGACATAGAATCTTCATGGTTTGAGGTTTTCGAATGAAACTTTTTTAACATGATTTTTATGATGTTCTTTTTTTAAAAAATGTGAAACATTTGAATATCGACTTTCAATTGTTTTTGTTATTCAACTTAGACAAGAAAGATGGATACTGCGAATATTCGAGTGATTTTTTAATACGAGTACCAGCGCGGAAGCAACGCGGCAGAAACAATGTTGCGTTTGGTGAGGAGTCTGCTAATGAACGCACCGTGCGATTTTGGTTTAAACGCTTTCGTGATGAAAACTTCGACTTGAAGAACGAGCCATGAAGAAGACCCAGGCGAATAACGATGAATAACGAGAGATGGTGGAAGCCGATCCTAGTCAAACTACCCTGGTATAACGTTACCTTACCCACAATATGGACTCATTTGCGTCAAATCAATAAAAAAAAATACGAAGAATGGGTGCCTCATGATTTGACTGATCTGCAGAAAGAAACGCGTGTTGAAACTTGTGTTGCCTTGATGAATCGTACAGAAATGAAGGAATATTGGATCGAATTGTGACATGTGATGAAAAGTGGATTCTTTATGATAACCGTAAAAGTAAAATGCAATGGCTGACCTCAGGTCAAACGCCACAACAGTGTCCTAAAGCAAAACTTACCAATAAAAAGGTAATGGTAACTGTTTGGTGGTCTTAGCACTATAGTTTTCTCTGATCTGGTCGAGCAATAACGGCAGATGTCTATTGTGCCGAACTCCGAACAATGTTGGCAAAACTAGCAGTAAAACAGCACCGACTCATGAATCGATCTTCACCATTATTGCTCCATGACAACAAGACCTCATACAGCGCGAGAAACAGTTTTGACCCTTGCGGAACTGCAGTTAGAAACCATTCGTCATCCTCCGTATTCGCCAGACCTTGCTCCAATGGACTACCATTTTTTTCGTGATTTGGACAATTATCTACGTGACAAGTTTTCTTCCCAGGAGGCAGTACAAAATGCTTTCACACAGTTTGTGCAGTCTAGATCCTCAGAGTTCTATCGCAAAGGCATAAATGACCTTCCTATTAGATGGCAGCAAATAATAATGGTAACTATGTAAAAAATAAACAATTGAGATTTTCAAAGATTTTGGGGTTAGAAAAAGAATTTCGAAAAATTATGATCTTGAGGCGGGAATCGAACCCGCGTCCGCTGCTATCCGGGCAGGTGCCTGACCGCTCGGCCACCCAAGACACTAATTAACTTGCCGAAATTCTTCTAACCTTTACACTTTACGTTGTAAGCCAACGGGTACCCTCGCAATGTAGAAATAAATTTCAAACATTCCAAAGCAGATATTTTTACAAATATCGTGCGTTCGGTTAAGCTTGGGTTTGCTTTATAAACTGTTCGATTTTAATTTTAACATTATATAAATGTTAGAAAAATTAGTACAAAGATTTTGGGGTTAGATCAAGATCATAATTTTTCGAAATTCTTTTTCTAACCCCAAAATCTTTGTACTAATTTTTCTAACATTTATATAATGTTAAAATTAAAATCGAACAGTTTATAAAGCAAACCCAAGCTTAACCGAACGCACGATATATAGTGTCTTGGGTGGCCGAGCGGTCAGGCACCTGCCCGGATAGCAGCGGACGCGGGTTCGATTCCCGCCTCAAGATCATAATTTTTCGAAATTCTTTTTCTAACCCCAAAATCTTTGTACTAATTTTTCTAACATTTATATAATGTTAAAATTAAAATCGAACAATTGAGATTTTCAGTAAAAAACGGCAATTTCATACTTTAACCCCTAATATTTACAATAATTCTATATAAAGATTTAAAATATTCTACATAAACATAATATAACTGAACAAATATCAGTGTTCGTCACACACATTTTCTCCTCCCAGGATTCGAACCTAGGTATTATTAACCTCGATAGCCAGCGACCTGACCATTCACTCAAACCGACCGTCAAACATTAAAATGCCGGTGCTAATGATGATAAAACGTAATAATTATCAATACGACAATGTTAATTTCAGATTGTATTTATTTCTAAGTGAAATGTACACCTACTTCAAAATTGCCGTGTTCTGGATCAACAAGGATAAAGTGCTGCGTCTTCTCGAGTATTTGTCGTGCGATGAGTTTAAGCCAGTTGAAGTGGAACACAAGGATCTAATTAGGAAGAGCATGAAAACAGCTCGCTTCGTGATGACGTACTACTCCACCATGTGCGTAGGGGCTGTGTCGGGTAAGTCTGATATTGTTTACCAATAAAGACGTCAGCATTACGTCACTCTGATGCTTTCAATTCTCGATTGAAATAAATGAAATTGTGTGATGTGGTTAACCGTTTGGTGGCGGCAGAGCAGAATATAATTGTAACCATACTTCGTCTAAGGGTTAAGACAGTAATGAGTTATGACGTGTCCGATAGATGGCAATAGGCTCGCCCCCTGTTACATGAGACCTAACATAATTGGTGAAAATTGGGTATAAATTCTGCTACGTGTCTACCACTTCGGGAATAAATAGCTGTGATTTAATTATGTAAATGAGGACTTAAACTAGTTATGAATTACCTACTTCAGAGCTTTCGCAATTTTATTAATGCACACAATTCTATATACGGACGCAGAAAAATTCCAACTTTATTTCGTTTATCTCTGCACACTCACAAAGTCTCTCGATACATTTTTAATGTCCGTTTATAGTATTACCTATATGGAAAACTTTATGTCATTATTATTTGTTTTGCGGTTGGCAAAACAAAAATTCTTTTTTGGTTGGTTTTATTTCGATTCGGTTATAATTTATCAGACTGGTGATTTTTACCCGAGGATTGTTAAAGTAAATTTTTATTTGACTCACAATTTATTTATCTAGATTCTAGAGTGATCTTTGCACAATCACGTTTGGAAACTATTAATATTACCCCATTACTATACCCTATTAATAAATACCCCAGTTATTTAATAAACTGATATTAAATTTGCTTCCAAGTTACTTTTTAATATCTTTACGGCGCCGCTCGGGAGGCCTCTCAATACCTAACTGATATTGTTATTGGAGATTAGATAAGTCAGTGAAATTGAAATGTCCCTGGAGTGTTATCTTAGTTGATTTTTATCGCCGTCCGTGTCACTCAATAATAGTCACTATTAGACATCTTCACATTTTAAACAGTGAAATCTTTCATTGGTCATATTCACATTATTTACATAATAGATTGCGTACCACAAAACACTCCAGAAACCTAGAACTACTTGACAACGGGTGTGGTTCTTCTCCCAGTTTTTACACCACAAAAGTGTCTTTCTTCAGCTTTTTCTGCTTACACAACTCCCAAATTAATAATAAATATCAGTTATAAAGCCTTTGTGGATAAATGACCTATCCAACGTTCAACCAAACAAACTCTTCAAGTTTATAATAGTATAGATAATAATAAATATTAAGACTGAGTAGGTACTCAGTAAAATGGAGTATTCGATAATCCATTGAACCGCAAGTACTGAAATAGTAATCGATCTTAGAATGGTTTAAAGCAATCGTTAAATTTACATGTTTATTGGCGTCTACTTTATAGGCGGTCAGTTTCAATTTCATGTTTGATGGCTCCCCAGTCCGAGATTTAGCCAATTCCGGGAATTCAGGACGTAAATGTCTCTGCTAGTAAGTATATTTTATGGCATTAGGCACAATGTAATCCTATAACGTTATTGTAGCTTTAAAAGATGTAAGTTTTTAGAATATAAATCATCCATAATATTGGGTGGTTAGTTCAACATTATTCAGATTTTATAAAAAAAATATTACTAAAACCATGAACAAATGTTCATCGTTGCAATTTTCAAATTTAGAAGAAGGTGGCGTAAATCTGGTGTAAAGCGGGTGTCTATAAACCTGTTTCCATTTACTCAAGGAAAAAGGTTAAAACTTATATATGTATATAGCCACCTATCACATATAAATTATAAATATGATTTATACGCGAGTGTACTCGTTTTAGGCAGTTACACTTTGGGCTGCCTTCCCTATGCTTTATTTATTTACAGTCGCTCTTTAATAAAGCTACTATTTTGAAGGTCCTGTCCCTATTTTGTGACATATCTGTGCTATGTGACTCTTTATTGCTACACCCTTAAGAGGAAAATCTCAATAAATGATACGACCTATATTTTATAAGTGCAGTCAAAAATGTGGAAGGGAAAATTGTAACTGATATATTGAACATTTGTGACATACAAATATGACTTAACTAGTATCTTTGGGCCGACAACTTTATCACGCAGTTTTGATGTCAAATTAGAATAAGTACGGTTCCTAGTATTAATATAATATACCCAATTTAATGTCCTGTTATTATTACACCTGAATCGTATCATTACTTCGTTACCATTAACCCTTGGAGTGCTTCAGTCATATACGGCTACACATACAAAGTGCCCATTAAGTTGAATATTGTAGTGCCAAAATAGAACTTATGACGACCACTTAAGATGCTACGTTTGGAGTTTCACATCATACCTGATTGTGCAGAAGGGTCAACTAAAACAGCCAATATGGGTCAAAGTTTATTCATGCGTGTGAATTTAATAACATATAGTTGCTCGTCATTGCATTTGTAAACTGGGGAGAAATATATGGCAACAGGGGTGAAATTCGTGTGTAAGCATTGTTATATAACTATCGGCCCGCTATTTATCAATAATAATAATAAACATGGTAATGAACGATAAAGGAGTAAATATTATGACAGCTGACCGAGATGTATGAAAGAATTTAATTAATTGCGCTGATCATAGAACGCATAATCATTATCGATGATAGACAGCGATGGTGATTATTTCTTATAATTGAAACCCAGAGGTGTTCTACAAGGCGACTAATGGTTATAAATATGGTAACGTATAAACTGAGCTAGTGATGAATGAATAACAGTATAGAAAGTGATGGAAAGACCATGTGCCTCGAGACCGATGGGCGGATAGAGTGATTAGGATGACAAAGTTCCAATCCACATCGCCAAGGTATTGATATAGGTTTTACATCCGGCCGCCTACCGGACACCAAACTTTTTTATGAATGCTGTGTTAGTTTACTCTCCACCATTTGGGTGCCCCAGAGAGCTTTTTGGTCTACACCAGGTAATTTCTCTTATTCGACTTTTGCTACACCTCTGGAGTGATTTGTGCCTGGCACATTGCATGTTATTTTTCGCTCTCAGACTGGAAGGAATATCATAAAAAAAAAAATTTTTTTCAGTGGGTATCATCATGCCGCTTACGGAACATTTCAGTATTTTGCCGACGAACGTTGAGTACCCGTTTTTTGACGTATACAAGTCGCCAGCGTACGAAACCTTGTATATTCACCATGTAAGTATTCTCTGAAGCAAACAGGTAGCTTACCATAAATTCTCGAAGCAAATTCATCAAAATAATAATAAAATATGAATAATACTTTAGTTAATTTCACTGTTTTCTATTTTTCTCATTGCGCCGACGAATTTAATTATAATTTTATGGTTGACTGTGAGAGAATTATTTTAGCATTATGTCCGCATTTTGTATCAATTAAGTTATTGTGGAATAAAGATTAAAATAAATAAATAGAGAGCTGTTTGTCCATAACGTTAAATGTTTATAGTAATGACCTGGACTTATTACAGATTGACAGATTTTATGCCTGCAACTGAGCTTTTGTTATCCAAATAAATATTCACGACAATTAATATATTTACCGTACCAGTTCGACGAGTATTTTATAAAGCTAGGCTTTTCAGGACATTCAATGGGGATTTTAATAATCCCTCAATATAAATATCAAGCTATTGAAATTCGGAGCATTTAAAATTTGTGTTATGGAATAAAATTAAAATACTCATGGTTACACCTCGACTCGCCCCTCGGATCTTGCCCCTATTTACCGAAGTGTATTAACTCGCCCCTTCGATAATTAGATGCCTCAACATGCCCCCGATTGTTAAGAACCCTATTATAAATCTCACAGAACTATATACTCTACCTAGCGGTTCAGACGGCCGGTATATCGCACTTTGTAGTAATATAATTTCTTGCTTTAAAATTATAAAATCTTTATTCCTCATAAAGTAACAATTATTCTAGTATAAATTTTCCTCAAAAATATTATCGCAGGAAATATTTACAGTTAACACAAACCGATTTTCGAAGTTTTTTTTGTTTAGTATAATATTTTTTTCTATATTAAATCAATGATGTTTCAAAATTCCGAGGCCGCTACGAAATATTCGACTATACCTACTACGGATAAAATTCTATTTTTTTTTTTTCATTTGCTTAGAACAGTAGTTCTATCCAGGAGCTCAAAAAAGGGCCTTCGCGCATTTTATAAAATTCTTTCTCTACAATTTTGGGCTTAATTAAAAAGTTAAGCAAAATTTACAAAGACCGAGGCCGCTACGGAATAATATGCCAATATCCATTCTACACCATTAACTAAGACAAAATCATCAATGTATTTTTGTTTCTGAGATCAAGAACGCCAAAATTTTACTCAAAAATTAGAGTCAAGATGTAATAGGGCTCTTAACACTCAATACATGTTCTATGAAAAATAAAATATCTCCTATTAGCTATATGCATGACTTTATAAGATGATTAAGGTAGACGCAACCATTAGGTACAGGACAATAAGATTCATTTCACGTAAATTGATACACGCGAAACAACAATATAATAAATAATTATTACACAAACTCCTATCATCTAGTTATTTACCCAATGTAAGTAGCATAAGCACTTGTATTATCGATCCTAGATGATGGGAAAACTTTCAATATAAATAATAATCAAATAGATAAACATATGTAATATACTACATAACCATATAAACACCCATAACTCGAGAACAAATGTCGGTGTTCATAAGAAACATTAGTTCCTACCAGGTTTCGAACCCGGGGACCTCGGTGCTGATTGCTGCTGATAGCCAGCGATCTGACCATTCGACCGAACCAGCCGTCTAAATATTGTCACTCATCTCTCTAGCAATTATTTTACGTGTTGAAAATGAGCACGAATTCTATCTTGACATTTATTATAGACTTCGAAATAAATGCTCCCGCATATTGGTTTCGTTCTCCGCCATTTCGGCAAATAGCTATTGATGTTTGGAAATAAATGGAGTAGCCGAAGCAACAACGCTTAAAAATTACTCCCAATGGTCACAAATGGAATCTGGTTCAAGGTCGCGCCTGTCATTTAACATTAGGCTAGGTTCACACGGAATCGTACGGCACGTTTTTCTACAGGATGATCTTACCGAATAAGTAGTGGTTCATACGTGGAGTATCGAACCAAACCCCGATTATGTAAGCCTCTTTCAATCGCTTTCGTCTACCTGTCACTTTCACACTTTGCGATTATTCTCAATGAGTGGGAGTGACAGTTAGACGAAAGCTATTGAAAGAGGACTGTTCACTCGTGTCCAATATGTGAACAGTTCTATACTCAATATAAGAGCCACTACTTTTTCGGTAAAATTCATACTGTAAAGAAACGTGCAGTATAATGCCATTTGAACTTAGCCTTCTTCCAGTAGAACTTTTGCGAACTCCAGTGTTTTATCTAAAACGACTTGTAATGAAGCATTGCATTACATTGCGTTATGATTTGACAGATTTATTACAAGCCAGCTACGTGCATCATCGACGGCGCCATGGACACGATGCTGGCCGCTTTTGTCGCGTCCGCAAGTATGTCATAATGATCACCCTCCCTCATCCCATCTCATTTGGGGTCGGCGCAGTATGTCCTCTTTCCCCACTGTCTTCTGCCACTCGTCATTTCTTGATCAATATCCTTCATATCACTCCTTAGAAAATACATACATCTTATCTTTTTGGTCTTCCTCTACTACGACATTAATGTCCATAACTTGATTAGCCACATTCATCGCATCCCGTCTCATAAAATGTCAATACCAAGCCCTGTTTCAACTGTATTGTCACTGGCTCCACTTTCAGACTCCCTCTTACGTGCTCTTCCTTATTTTATAAATTTTTGACACTCCGCACATCGATCACAACTTTCTCATCTCTGTCGCATGCAATTTCCTTTTATGCGTTATTTTACAGTCTAACAACATTCTGATCTATAATACATGACAACAGGTATTAATTATGTCATATTAATTATCATATTTTATTAAATTCGAAATTTAAATCTCGCATCATCCCGATGGGATTACGATCGTACGAACATGTGGGCTGATTTTGTAGTCATTGTGTATCACTATAATCACTATAATTTTTAATAAAATTTGGAATACAGGTCCACCAACCATGCAGAGAAGATCCAGCACTTCGTGAAACTATAAGTTACTTTTGTCTAAGTGTCAGATAAAAAAACCGTACATTGAATATTCGTGGACTTATATTTTTCTCAAAGAATAGATAACGAAATAATAACCACTTTTTCAAAATAACATTATATCGACTCACCAAAAAGAAACACGAAAAACATTTTGATTTCGATGGTTGATATTTAACTCAATTCCCATAAAAAGGGAAACATCGTTCTGTTGACGGCAACACTGCAAAGCTAATATATCCTCATTACAGTTGGGCAAATTGAAATATTGGCATTCAATTTGCGAAATTTCCACGTATTGGCCAACAGGCGGTTAAAGAGAGCATCCGATCAAAATAGGCCAGATGCTTTGTGGTCCAAAGACCAACACATGAGATCTGTGCTTCGAGACTGCATTATACACCACAGGAGTATTATAAGGTAAGTTTTTAGTTACGAATCAGTGTAATACTTAGTTTATGTTATCGCTCGGCGAATGTAATACAGCGGGTTTGAGGTCGCCAACAAAGAAATAATATTGAAAAAATAAGAAAGGATTAGTGCCTGGTAGCAACGGAACTAATAACATCTTTGTGCGCTTGTACAATAACATTTCTCGTGTAAATTTTTAACTTTAACTAATTTGACACAGAGCACATAATCGAGTTTCGCATTTTGTTAGTAAATAACAATAGTGTGTTGTCGACTATACCCTTTGACAAGACTTTTTTAAGCAAAATTGTGCAAATCCAATCCGCATGAGTCCAATATTTACATGGCTTTTGTAACTGAATCTAATATTTAGAGTTCTATATTGATATTAGCGCTTTGACAACGGGGACGTTTGAGGCTATATTATGTACGGGATTTTTTCACATAGCTGTTTAGTTTTCTCATCAACACCGCCCTCTTAAAGTTCCCATCAACTGGGGCACAGGCCTTCTTTATATATGGAAGAAAAGGTCATAACCCATCACGCTGACGCTGGCACAATTCGCATTGGTGGGTATTCACGACTGCAGATGCAGCAAGGACCAACGGCTTATATAGTATCTTTCTTCTAAGTACTGCAGAACTCGAGATAATTTATTAATATTTGTAACTATTGTTAACTTTTCTAGCCCTTAGTTTTGTCAATAAAGATTTATTATTATCATTCCATTTTTATTACATTTAAAATACATACAAAATCATATTTCTAAACATTACATTTTTACAATATAATTACAATTTATTATTATTATTATTAAATGTTTTGGTCATCCATCCAATGACCGGTCATAGCTAAACATTGCTTAGTTTATGCAATTGCAAGCCAAGCACGCTAACCACTACGCGAGCTTCTCTTACAAGACTGAAATAGTGGAAAATACGGGCAGTTTTCAACAGGTCCAGTTGGTGATGCAACTGTTTTTACAAAATGCTTGCAAAAGTTCACGGGGTCAGCTTACGGACGAAATTCCACGTGTATTTAGTGCCGTGCAGAAAGATCTGTGTCATGAGTCGTATTTTAAACGGGTCTTTTCTCTTCAAAAGAGTAACTTTTGCGGGCTCAAGTTACAATACGGGTTTCTGTCCTGGGCTAGGAGCTAAAAATAGGGTAGAATGTGCCAGCTCTAACTCACCCCGGGAGTGTCGTAAAAGTCAGAGCTAAAATCCTAAGGGAGATTGTCCCATAAGCCCCTTGGACACCCGAATTATGGAGAACATGTTACCAACAACAGCTTACCCAAAGAAGGTTGGTGTCAGGCAGGCGGCCGGCTGTAAAACTTAAGCCAAAATATTGAGCAGTATGGATTGGAATTAGAAACATACATACTGCGTCGAGCCCAGATAAACTGAGAACGGGGCAGGGAGTTGATGGTGGACCATTACTCGCCACGCTGGCCCAATTCGGATTGATATGTCCATAAGGGCGGGTGAGTGAGTCCTTAGATTCTCCACACACGATCACGCTGAATTTGTAGTTTGGAGCGAGATAGTGACTGATTTGGATTGACTGGAAATCAAAAATTTTTCGTCGCTCCATTCCTTCCACATTGGATTCCGCATACACAGACCCCCTTGTTATAAAACATGGACTAAACAGTTAGACATAGTTTAAAACTGATGCTAACTCTGTCTTTCATTCAGCAAATAAAAGTGACAGCATCAGTTTTAAACTATGACTAACTTTAGTCCATGTTTTATAACAAGGGGGAGAATGTTTTTGCTTTATTTTGGACCGATGGCGTGGAGCGACGTGGATTGGAGCGATCGTGTATAGACCCCCTTTAGAAAAAGTTATTTCCTAATGACAACTCTCTAATCAGATTGTGACTTTTAAAAAGCTAGTCTACAAACAAACTAGTTACTGTCTATTTATTCAAAGAACTCGGTCCACTCAAACAAAAGCTTACTAAAGTATGCAGTTTGTCTTCGAAGTGCTTTAAAGTTAGCTGTTATTTTTCCATTAGTCTTATTAAAGAGAAATAACATCAGACAATCTTGGTACATAAAGAAGATGTCGGAACGTATTTAACTTTAATTTGCATGTTACTTTAGTAGAGTTTATTTTTTAAATGTACATATATTTTAGTATGTACATTTTTTTTAATTCCTGCAACAGTAAGTCATAAATGTAGAACACACCATGTTTCTAAGTATTTTTCAAGTTTGCATCTCTTTTCTATTTTTTTGTGTTCGACTAGGCTGAAACCTCCCTTCTTGGCCTTCATCTCAACTGATGGTAAGTGACGATAAGGGCCGAAGATGGAATCGAGCTTCACCTGGAACCCTCAACCACAGAGCGGCTGGTTATCTATTTACAAAATTTCGGAACTTGTACTCCCCTGGGGATCGAACCTGGGACCTCGGAATCTTAATTCCGGTGGGCGAACCACTAGAGTACGAAGGCGGTTAAATTTTTATAGAAGAGAGACACAGAGCTTTATTATTATATTAACATAGAATTTTCAATAAAACTCGCGTTCAGTCCTCGATGTTTTATATTACATACCTACATTTATTATGTTTTATTTTTTTTAAATATTGATTATAGATAAATAGTTATCACCTTTTTTATAGATAAGTAGTTATCACCATTGTACAATTATATTGGCCGCGTGGTGACGGCAGAGTAGAATACAATTGTCACCACCCCAAATCTCTCCCGTGGGTGTCGTACAAGGCGACTAAGGATAAATCAGTGATGAGGAATGGGCAGCAGCGTTCCTCTTATACCACCTAGCAATGTACTGCGACTTTTGTGCCCGATAAGTGGCAATAGGCTCGTCACCTATTACATGGGACCTAACATAATTGGCGAATCGTGGGTGCTAGTTCACCTCTACGTACCCCTTCGGGGATATAGATATAGGTGTGATTTATGTATGTATAATTATATCGGAAACCGCTGTTGATGTTAAGTGTGTATTTATGAATAATGAAGTTTAATAGCTGTGGTGTTTCGGGTTTCGTTTCGGGTAGGTATAATTAATATTACTTGTGAGTCGAATATTGATTGAAGTTGTACAAAATATTTATTATAGTTAGTTGATTCAATTCTCAAATAAACTTAATGTCAATGAAAAACCTAAAGATGATGGTAGTGAGTTTTTTATGCGTCTTATCATAAAACACACTGATAGTCTTTTCAAGAGAAATAATCCATTCCAAAGTATCAGAACATGCCCGGGTACATTTCGCATATCGCAAATTTAATGTTATCATTCGGAATTGGGTCACCTTTATCCTTTTTATACTCGGCCAAAAGAGCAATAAAAGGTTATTCCCATTTTTCTTGATAGTTGAATAGCTGCTAGTCGAATCGACTATACCATTGGAATAAGCTTCTCCTAAAACCACGCCCTTGAAATAACACACAACTTATAATGGTTGGTAGGTATACCGTTGAACCTAAATTCCTTTATAAGTTGCTAAAAGACGTTGTTTGACTAAAGCGTTCGTAAGTTCATATTTGGTAAGATTCTGTTCTTTCACAGAATCTTACCAAATATGGCTGGGCAGAAAGAGAAGTCCAGATGGGGAAAAGTGTTGACAGGTTATGACGAGGCCCGTAAACCTACACTTGGATCACAAGTATCAAGCGCTTTTCCTGATTCCGGCTGTTTGAATGGAACGCTAAGAGTTTCCGTCTCTTCGCATAATTCTACCACTATAGTCCGAAAGTTCGTGCGCGACCCTCCTGCGGTACGAGACGGTGGCGGGGACGGGGCACAGTAGATGCAAGTAGGGGCGGGCGAGGCGTGGAGGAGCGAGTTTTCCCTCCTCCCCGCATCACCCGCCCCCGCCAATATCCAGAGCGCCCCGATCCCGCCATCGCCCCTCATACCGCAGGAAGGTCTCGCACGTGGACTAACAGTCAAACCACTGTGAACAGACTCAAATTATCCACCTTTATTTATAAGGTTGTTCGTTGTCTTTAAAATATGCTTTTGTTACGTTGTAATATAATTCTTAATTCTTATAATATCCCTAAAATAATGAGCGAATTCACAATTGCAGATATGTTTCAATGATTGAAGCCGCATTCAGCCTCGCCTCGGCCTTGCAATTTATGTTGAGTGTAATGGTATTGTGCCTTGTCGGAATTCAATTTTTATCAGTAAGTCTTCAATTGCTTCATAATAAATCAACTACGTAAAATAAGTTTTCTTGGCGTATCAGACAGCAGTTAGAAAATATGCTTGAAGAAAGAAGGGAAAATAAAGTTATAAGAGTCAGAATTATACAATTTAAAGAGTCTTTCTTCGCCAATAGTGAATGATTTAATGATGTCAGGAGTACAACCTAAAACGATAAAAGAATTAAGTATTTTTTTTGTCAATATTATTTTATTTCATTGAATATAAATATATATTTCAGATAGAAAACCCGGCTAGCCATCCGATGCAAATAATGTGGATGGCAATTTACCTCACATGCATGTTGTTCGAGGTCTTCATACTCTGTTGGTTTGGTGATGAGTTGATTTCAAAGGTGAGTTTCATGTTGAACCCCTATTGATCTGTATGCAATGTAATGGTATCTTTAAATGTCTGTAATGTCTATGCTGGCCTGGGAGCGAACAATTAACGTAGAATGGCAGCCCAGCCCCAGCCCCGACTCTTGCCCCAGCCCCGACTCAGGATCCCATGGGTGTCGTAAAAGTCGACTAAGGGATCAAATCAAATCAATCAATCAAATCAAAATTCGTTTATTCATATCTGGTATGATTACAATACACTCATGAATCGTCAAGACAAGAAATTTACGGAGATTGCCCGGTGTAGACCAATAAGCACCTTGGGGAACCCAAATGGAGGAGGGCAAACCACCAACAACAGCATACCGAAAGAGGGTTGGTGTCAGGCAGGCGGCCGGCTGTAAAATCTAAGCCAAAACCTTGAGCAGTATGGATTGGAATGTTGTCATTCCAATCACTCTCATCGTTCATCAGTCTCTCGATATGGTCCGTTACGGCTCTTTTCTATACATTCATTTATCACTTGCACCTTTACGGTGTAATGGATCATATGGATCAAAAGGGAGTGGATGGCTTGATGACGTCGGATCGATATGAATGGAAAAGCAAACATACTGCGCCGCCTCCAGATACACTGGGAACAAGGCAGGAAGAAGATGAGTATCTAATATCTATAATGAGTATCTTTAAAATAAACAATTCACTTCATGTCATGTCAATTCACATGTCACATATTCCTTTAGTTATAACTTATTAAATACGTTCTTGCACCATAAATAACATCGCAGTTTATTGTAGAATTTTATGACAAACATACATCGCTGGCTAAGCTAAAACGTGACCTCTCATAAAACTAGACAATTTTAAAACCACCAACGGTGACGTTTAAAATTTTACTACCGCGGTGATAAACAAAATAAGAAACCGTTTTTTTATTATAATATTCTTTTTACGTTAGATCATTTTATAATGTTTATTTTGGTTAGCTTAAAGATCTAGAATAAAACTTGCATTCATCGTTAAATTAGTAATTTTTTTTTTTTGTAATTATATATGTTGCCAAGTTCAACAGCGATTTTTCTTACATCTTTTTCTTTACTATTTGATTTGCATTTTAACATTATATAAATGTTAGAAAAATTAGTACAAAGATTTTAGTGGTTAGAAAAAGAATTTCGAAAAATTATGATCTTGAGGCGGGAATCGAACCCGTCGTAGCAGCGGACGCGGGTTCGATTCCCGCCTCAAGATCATAATTTTTCGAAATTCTTTTTCTAACCACTAAAATCTTTGTATCTTTTTCTTTGTCGTCAACAAAATCCTATAGATAGATGTTTGTTTGAAACTTTTTTCAGAGTACAGAGCTCCTTCACGCAGCCTTCGATGGTCCTTGGATGAACACCGACAAAAGATGTACTATTTACATAGTCATCTTCCAGGAGCGGTGTAAACGCCCCCTAAGGGTAACGGCGGGGAAAATATTTACCCTATCCCTTGACACTTACACAATTGTAAGTACAATGTGTCGGTTTGTTACGTTTTATTGGTACAAAAGGCGCATTATTACATTGCTGTTAGTTTTGTAACGTATACGTATGCTAGTAGTAGTTTTCCACTAGAAAGATATGTTCATTATTTTTTTTTCTTTTTAAATATTTAATGTGACATATTTAATATTTTAACATATTTATTTATTTTTATTTATACTTGGTAACGGCAGAGCAGAATATAATTGTCACCAGGCCCTAGTTTTGTAGTAGGCGACTAAGGGTTAAAACATTGATAAGAAATTGGCATCAGCTTTCTTTTACATTACCAAGCATACTGCAATTTACGTACCCGATCGATGGCAATAGGCTGGCCCCCTGATACGGGACAGCCTGGACAGGACGTGTAAGCACCAATTATTCGAAATCAAATGTCTGTGGTCACACAAATATCTGTCTGAATTCAAACTCAAATCCTCAAAGCCAAATAATAGCCAGCGCATCTGACCATCATCGACCAAACCTTTACATACAATTTACTGCAAATTTTTTATGTATATTATTTACAGCTCATCAATTGGGCGTACAAAGCGTTTGCAGTTATGAGCAAAATGAAAAAGTAATAGTATTATTTGAATTAAAACATAGAAAATGACACATTGCACACAATTATTATTCACATGTACAATGATGTATTTGTAAGACCTATTTGTATTTGCACGTAATAATGCAACAGATAAAAAAATTAAATTTAAAATAATATTGTTTTATTTATCCAAACTTAGCCAAACCTTGAGCAGTATGTTTTGGAATGTTGTCATTCTAATCACCCTCTCCGACCATCGGTCTCTCGACATGGTCCATTCCGTCTCTTTTTTATACATTCATTAACCACTAGCACCTTTCCGGTGTGGTGGATGATATGAATCAAAAGGGAGTGGATGGCTTGATGACGTCTGACCGATATGAATGGAAGAGGAAACATACAGCGCCGACCCCATATAGGCTGGGAACAGGGCAGGGAGAAGCAGATTACTTCCTTTACTTCGTCGTCTACTTTGGTTATGATGCAACAATTTATTTTATGTACTAAATACATAATAACGGGGAAACCTTTTACCTAATTTAGTTTGAAAAAGACAAGAGAAAATTTTGGAAAAATGACTGTCGTGATGCGGCGGTTTTTTTTCTACAGTGCGAGGGTAGACTTTCGGCAAGTTAACTAGCGCCCTGGTTGCCTGAGTGGTATTTAGGCAGCCCACCGGAGTGTAGAGAACGCCGGTTCGATTCCCGCATCGACACAGTACTTTTTTTTACTGCCTTTTATATGTTTTTTTAATTATTTTATAATTTTTCTAAAATATAATAAACTGTGAATAGAAACTTACCACAAGATAGATATTCTAAAACGCACAGCAACTACCGCAATTCATCTACTTCTACTGCAACTCGAAAAGGTCCGTAGTGCAAAACAATCACACGAACGAACCTAATATATTCTCAAACACATAAATATGCCAGGATAGATGGGCGTTTTAATTATTACCTATTCATTATATTCTCGTAACACTCCCTGAATTCCCATAAAAAGGAAATGTAAATTGATTACATTCCCATGCAAATTGACGGTTCCTCGTGGCAATGACATAGGTCGTAGCACCCAATAAATTTCATCGGGCTTTTTATGGGAAATTCCTTCTGTTTTAACGAGATCGCACTGCGAAATGATTGTAGTTGTTCGTTCGTTCGTTCATTAAATCTTCTAGCGCTGTGTCCGTTTGTTTTAGTGTTAACTTTGCCTTTTTGACACGATATCGACACTTTTATCTCTCCTCCCTGCCCTGTTCCCAGTCCATCTGGAGTCTGCGTAGTATGTTTCCTCTTCCATTCATATCCGTCAGACGTCATCAAGACATCCACTCCCTTTTGATTTATATTATCCATCACGCCGTAAAGGTGCTAGTGATGAATGACTGTATGGAAAAGAGACGTAAAAGGACCATGTCGAAAGACCGATTAACGCAGAAAACTACAACTCGCTGCGATGCAGGGATGCGATTTGGTGCGGCAAAGCGGCGAAACAAAGAAGAATGAAATTGAAGGAGTGCGCGGTGCGAATTAATTCGCAAGTTCTTCTCGCAGGTTTTTACGATGCGAAGTAGCATTTCAGTTTTGTGTACACGGCCTTACCGCGGATATTATGAGCAAACTAATCCTGTCCTCTTTTACAAAGGTTCTTCAAAGGAACACTGTCAGTGTACACTGGCCTTTAAAGTTTTATAACTCTCTGTCAGTTCTGTTCATAATAAAGACCTATTCTGGGTATGATGAGAACCTTTATCATTCACAGTCTACAGCCTACAGCCTTGTAATAGGAAAGTATAATTAGTACCTACTCATTGCCTAAACTAAAAATGTGAGCTGTAAAATTATAAACAATGTTCCTTCACTTAGGGGCACAGACGGGGCAAGATGGATATTCAGCAAACAATTCTAATTTTAAAGTGACAGCATCGTAATATTTCATTATCTTTAAAATCAAATAATGTATGTGACACCATTTAGTAATGGCAGCGCAGTACACTTTTATCACCCTAGAGGTGGTGACGGTATCGTACGAGGCGACTGGGAGTTCTAGAGACCTAGTTGTTGAGATTACCGTTCCCCATGAATGACAACATGTTGATGTATTTTGACTATTTAGAATAACCCTTCCTAAAGAACAAAAGAAAGAAGACCGGGAAAGAAAACTAGGTCTCATAACAGTTGTATCGCACAATCCATTACCGTCACTTATAATAATCAACCCGTTTCCCTTTCGTATCTCCACGTGGAGCCCAGCCACCATGATTACATTACCAACTTAATTCACTGAGTGCTTCCCATGCAGCCCAGTGCTGGATTTTAAAATTACATTCCGTCAACTCGTCAAAGCGGCCTGCAAACACTAGAGACGTAACTTCACACTAATAAATGAAAAGTTCACGCCTTACTCGCCTACCCTGACATCTAATGAAAGTGCTACGCTAAAAATGATTCAACGCGATCGGATTACAGCCCGGCTAGCATGACCATCGAAACACGATATGATAAAGCCATTTATCGCTGAGAACTGTCAGAAATCCATTGTTTTGTTACAGTTTAAAGTGATAAATACATACATACATAAATCACGCCTATATCCCCGAAGGGGTAGGCAGAGGTGAACCAGCACCCACGTTTCACCAATCACGCTAGGTCCCTTGTAATAGGTGGCGAGCCTATTGCCATTTATCGGGCACAAAAGTCGCAGTACATTGCTATTGCTAGGTGGTATAAGAGGAACGCTGCTGCCCATGCACAGTGATAAATAGCTTTATTATATCGTGTTTCGGTGGTCATGCTAGCCGGGCAGATCAATTGAGATACTTGCCTCGTCGAATATCCACATCGAGAAACATTCGATCTATTCATTCGGGGTTGCTCACATATTAGCTTCTGAAACAATTCGGTGCTCAACAAGAGACTTTTAATTAAAGCTTCAATAATGTTGTTAGAGACTTCGAGATATTAACACGAAACGGTACAAATTAAATGTGTGTCAAGTCTAGACAAATTTTTCCTTTGTAATTCCTAATACACTCTAAGTAAACTCCCTAAGTTCGTAAGTCAATTAATTAACAAGCTTAAGCAAAAATTAAGTGTTAAATTATTTCGAGGGGCTTACTTTTAAAAGTCCTTAATTTAATATCGGTTAACAGCTGTTTTCCTTATTTTATCTTGCTTTATTTAAGGTATTTTGCTTGAAATTTCGTTCATTAATGGGTACCTGTCATACTGTACCATATACCCTGTATTATTAAAACCCTGCTATACAATGAAATTGCAATAAGTATTTTCAAAAATTCCTAACAAATACAATATGTGTAGCTCTATAAATGAGTCAAAATTAGAAAAAAAAATTAAATGATTGTTAAGTTTACATTTTTAATGTGTTTTCCAATATTTTTATTTTCATAAAAAAAATAAATTACATCTCTATTATTTAATTAGCAGGCAAGTTATATTTTCCAATTATATTATATTTTTATGTTTGAAATGAAAATCAGAAACCGAATTCCAGTACATCAGCAATATTATAAACACCAGGAAAAGAACAAACAACACGGCTCTCAGCTCAAATAAAACATGCATGTAGAAACTTAAAAACCATTACGAGGATGAGAATCTTGAAGTCAACTTGCGCGGGGCCTCTGTCGTAAATAATCTAAGAAACAACATCTCTACACAGAAACTCCCATTTCACAACCGTTAGACGATTTTGCATGTTCCATAAAATATTCAAAGAAGAAGAAGAAATAACCACTAAATGCCGCACTCAGAGACGTCAATTAACGTTAATGTAAAAAAATTACGATTCAAATTGATATATCTGTGATTCTGTGTGATAGTCTCTATTCTTGCCGGGTCTATGGTCTAGATTTAAATGTTTTTTTTTCTATATGGGTATATGGGAGAATACTGAAACGATACTCAAGGTTTGAGACCTGCTTAACATTTAAGTAATGTCAAAAATGACGTTTTTCTATACAAATTCTGACAGGTACTGTCCACTTAACTTTATAAGCAGTGCTCAATCTTTGAGTAGCGTTTCTGTTTAAGGGGTAAGTTCTCAATAAAGTTATTTGACTCTGAGTGCGACAGTACCTAAGTTGTCTTGGATCCTCATCGTTTAGCTTGGTATGGATGTGTTATGAGACGGGATGACATGAATTTGGGTAAAAATGTTATGGACATGAAAGTTGATGGATGCCGAAGTAGAGGAAGATCATTGAAAAGATGGAAGGATTGTGTGAGGTGTGTATGAAGGTGATCGATGTGAATGAGGAGATGACGAGTGACAGAGGAAAGTCGAGAAAGAAGACATACTGCGCCGACCTCAAATAGGAAGCAGGGTCATGATGATGATGGTCTTTGATCTTCATATTACTTTCAGTGACTAGAACAATTATAAATTGTCATCGTAAAATCCGATGCTCAGTTAATGGCGGCATAGCATTCGCATAGCGGTATCGACGTATTTGCCTAAATATTTGATGTTTTCACTAATATCGCAAACATGTCATTCGCACGCAAACCGAGTAGGCAAAAAATATTTGAGGCCTTCATTTAAACCTTTGATGTGTGATTAAATACCGATAAGTAGACGGAAACACGTTTTCGCTATTTGCGTTACTTATCTTGTTTGTGAATACGAAATAAGCGTTGCGAAAAGCTTTCGATTGGGTAATTTTCAGCAATAACACTCAACTAGAGAGCGTAAAAGATACCTAGCGAACTGAATGTTGTGAATAGAGACCGATTATAAGAGTTCTTTCTTAAAATAGTTCTTTCTTATAAGAGTTCTTTCTTATGAGAGTTCCTTTTCTTACTGCCGCACTCAGAGACGTCAAAAAAACGTTAATGAGTACTTAATGTCAAAAAATGACAATTCAAAACTAGTAGCTATTTTTACCGTGTCTATGGTCTGGATTTGAATGAGATTGTTTGACATTAAGTACTCATTAAAGTTATTTGACGTCTCTGAGTGCGGCAGTTAGGGCCTGTTTCACAATCGACAAGTAAGTTCGAAGTAGCTTACTTTGCAGCTCAATTGACATATGTTTCATATTACAACTGTCAAATGATCTGCGAAGTAAGCTACTAAGAACTTACTCGTCGATTGTGAAACAGGCCCTTAGAGTAATAGCTAAAACTTGGAACTCGCTTCCTGCTCACGTTTAATGATTTCGATATTTTTGTAGACTATCTATACTGGTATTATAAAGGTTTTTAATGTCTCCTAATGTCTTTCACATCCACACAAAATTGTATATTCAGTATATTCAATTTAAATAAATATTGTGATATGCCATCAGTAAATTCTTTTTATGTATTTTAGATATCAAAAAATACCAGTTCCAAGTCCTGTTGCCATCTTCCAGTACCTACCTTCCGTATCTTGTATTGGCTATAAAGTTTTTATTCCGACCATGAGCAGCAGATGTAAAGCGGTGAGCGGCGGCCTGCCTACGATTGCGTGATCCAAACAATTCTTCACACGGGTCTAACAGTCTTAGAAAGGTAAGAAACACTAACCTACCACGTAGATAAATGGTGAACAGAGTGCATATTAGTTTTAGTACCTAACATAGGATCTAGCGTGTTATTAATAGGTGTACATTCATTCAACATCTGGTTCTACGACCTTTACAAAAATAATTGAATCAAATTTAATGAAATAGGTCAATTTCTTTAAATTTCTTATCAGCAAAACGTCCCGCAGACAGGATACAGAAGTCGGGTATTAGTCGACAAGCGAGCCCAATCGGAACTCGAAGATTTGACCTGGATACCCCATTTAACGCGGCTTAATAGCGAAAATTCGTTTCCAATACCGGCGGCGAGAAAATAAGAAACGGGCCTTAAATTTGCATGCAGCACGTCGGTGGTAAATTATCGGGGTGTTTGGCGGACAGCCAGCCGACGTTTACCAGCCATATTAGGGACGCGAGTGCTCCGCTACTGGAGATCTGGCGCGTGATACTAATCTGAATCCTGTGAAATTGTTAATAAAGTCCACGTCCTTAAAATAACAGCTCCCAATAGGCTGTTCGAAAAACGTGTAATACTGTATCCGTAGGGGAAGTTGTGCCGTAGGCTGCGTAAAGCTGCTACTCTCGTGTATAATAGTAGATTATATATCGGCGATAAAACAAAGGCCATGTGGTGACGGCAGAGTAGAATACAATTGTTACCACCCCAAATGTCTCCCGTGGGTGTCGTACAAGGCGACTAAGGATAAATCAGCGATGAGGAATGGGCAGCAGCGTTCCTCTTATACCACCTAGCAATGTACTGCGACTTTTGTGCCCGATAAATGGGAATAGGCTCGCCACCTATTACATGGGACCTAACATAATTGGCGAAACGTGGGTGCTAGTTCACCTCTGCCTACCCCTTCGGGGATATAGGCGTAATTTATGTATGTATGTATGTATAAAACAAAGAATGTCTCAGATCGCAGTATCGTATCGGTCGTAGTATTTGAATATGCGATCAGTAGGCCTATTCGCTAACTTTTTTTGACACTTGAGAGTGATAATCACTAAACTATTTACTGATCCATTACTACTTTAATATAACGCTATTTTGACACTTGTCCTGTGAAAACAGTAATGGATAAGTAAATAGTTCGGTGATCATCACTTTCAACTGTCAAAAAAAGTTAGCGAATAGGCCTACTGATGCTTTCTTTTTATCGCCCGAGGTAAGATCATAGTTTTATGTCTCCCCCTGACCTGGAAGTTGGATTTTCCGAGGTGTGACATAAAATCATTTTACATACATAAGTCATTTCAAAAGCCACTTCTCGCCAATTCGGTTAGTTCCCATGTATGGCGAGCCTATTGCCATAATATATCGGGCACGTAAATCGCAGTATATTGCTAGGTTGTATAAGAGGAACGAATGGGCAGCACCCATTACCCATCATCCCTTAGTCGCCTTATTACGACACCCGGGGAGAGAGGGGGGTGACAATTGTATTCTGCTCTGCCGTCGCTACACAACAATGTTTCATCATGAAATCATTTTCAAACCCGATAAATTCCCGTCAGTCTTATTAACACACCCTTAAGGGGCACATGGACAGAATTTTAAATCTGTGTACTTGCATGTTTTAAAACATTTGAATAAACAAACGTAGCCGATTTCGGCAGCATGCCCGCTTTGGGTCACTTGCCCCTATAGTTTGTCGGCGCACTTAGCCCTTGCAAATTAAACAGAAACTCCAACTAGGGTTTCTTCGATGTAAGCGTTTCCCGGCCGGCGCCACTTTGCACGTCCTTACATTTAAGGAGAGCGTAAAATTTATCTACTTGAAATAATCGTGGCCAAACAGCCAAGGCGGCCATTATGTCTGGCCGGCCGCCAACCCCGCCGTCTACCCCAAGACAGCCAGGCCGCGATGTATTTATTAAAACAAGGGAATTAAAAACGCCAAGCACAAAGAATTACGCCGCGGATAGTTTAAAATTCACGCCGCGCCATATGTTAGCCATGTAATCTGCGCAGTTTTTATTTTGTGCATCGCACGTAGTAGTGAGTTGTGTTGGTTTTGCGTGCAGGCAGCATGTTTTAATCATTTTTTGACGGCGACGTAGCTAGTGCAAGCGCAATTCTTACTGTCACTACCACCAAAACTCCCACCCTATGTATGCACATGCAGTTATAAGTTTCATATATTAAGAATTTTATAGGTACGATAATAATCATTGTTAATAATGTCAATTCGATTAAGTTTTATATAGTTCAATTTCATGATACTAGATGGCGCTGATAGTTTAAAGAATCGCGTTGTTCTTTAAGTAGGTAGGTATATACATACATACATAAATCACGCCAATATCCCCGAAGGGGTAGGCCGAGGTGAACAAGCACCCGCGTTTCGCCAATTATATTAGGTCCCATGTAATAGGTGGCGAGCCTATTGCCATTTATCGGGCACAAAAGTCGCAGTATGTACATTGCTAGGTGGTATAAGAGGAACGCTGCTGCCCATTCCTCATCATTGATTTATCCTTAGTCGCCTTGTACGACACCCACGGGAGAGATTTGGAGTGGTGACAATTGTATTCTACTCAGCCGTCACCACACGGCACACCAATAATGGGTAGGTATATATGTATTGTGTGAATTCGATATGTGATCACAAACAAATATCATACGAAGAACTAATCCAATATTGTATCCGACGTTTCTACGAAAATGGAATATCCAATCATAATAAAATAATGGGTAGTTTATTTTAAAACCCAATTTTGATCAACAACTAGTATTTACTTTAGCACAGAAAAACAGTTGCTAATACAATACACGGAAGCGCTATTTCTGCAGAAAATCGTAACAGCTTCATAACAATTTGCTCCTTATTCCCTGACGACGAAGCGCTTATTGCCATATATACATACAGACAGTATGCGCTCCCAAGAAAGACATTGCCCCAGTTCGGCGTCCGCTTGCATCGGTCGCAGTACAAATGCATATATCGGTCTGGAGAGGATACAGTACACTCATAAAAACAAAACGCAAGTGAGGCGAGAATTTCCGAAATTCTACGACTTTTTTTACGTCTGGTATTTATTGTAGCAGAAACTTAGCCAAATCCTAGATCAGTATGAAACGCAGACTCACTGAACCAATACCAAGTAATTTGAGAGCAGGAGAGGAAGACGACTTTATTTTATTGTAGAATAAAAACATTCCCGAAATTCATTTTTGAGCGGGCTCATTTTTACAGGAACATAAGGGACATGGTTAACCAGAACTACTGGTTAACCTTACAAAGTGTAGAAAAATTATTATGTAAATATTTCTTACACTCAAACCTTTTGAAATAAAACGACTTTTACGGATAAGACTCGCGTATAATTTGGTGTTTGGCATATTAATTATTTAACCCGACGTTTCGATCACTTTACAGTGGCCACAAACAGAGCTTAAGCAAAGTAAGCTCTGTTTGTGTAAATCGGAACACCTAAAATATCAAATATTATGACGGTAGTTAATTATTACTTTATTGTGAGGACACCTGTCATCTTTAGTCCCCCCGTGACCACGGCCACTGTAAAGTGATCGAAACGTCGGGTTAAATAATTAATATGCCAAACACCAAATTATACGCGAGTCTTATCCGTAAAAGTTATTTTATTTCAAATGTGTAGTGCTCGTGCAAATATAAGAAAACATTACACTCAAACCTATCTAGTCTAGCCTGAAGAAAATAGCAAAAGCACTTGTGTTACGGATACTAGAATAACGGACAAATTTTAATATAGCTCACTGGCGCACTCGGCGCTAAGCCACTGCGATTGCGTAATCTGAGTTATAATCGATAAGGCCGGATATTTGATGGGTGACCAAAAATATATTATCTCGAATTCCTTCGTGCTTCGGAAGGCACGTTAAGCCGTTGGTCCCAGCTGCATTTGCAGTCATAAATCTGCATTAGGCCCAGCGTGATAGGTTTGGCCCATTCTCTCTTTATTCTACCATCCTTAGGGAATGGCTGCGCCCTAGCAGGGGAGACATTAAAATACTGGTACCTATTAATAATATTTATAATACATACACACTACATAAACTACCATGACTCGAAAACAAATTTATGAGTGCATCACAAACATTTGCCCCTACCAAGATTCCAACCCGAACGTCTTGGTTGAAAGCCAACAAAACGACTATTTGACCAAACAGGCTGTCAATTCGGCCGTCGTTATCTTCGTCGTCGTATTTATCTTAAAATTTATAAGCACTGACCCAAATCGAAAGATAGTGACAGTATCAAAGAACTTATCACGTCATCAAGATTCGGTAATCGTTAAAGACTAAAGACCAAAAGTAACTCCAGTTCATTAGAACTTGCTCGTAGTATTCTAGAAACTTCGTGCTGCGCAGACTGATTACGTTCCCTATTCGTTAAGTCACTTCAATGTCTAACTACTTTCCGCAGATCAGCTAACTCTTACTGCCGCACTCAGAGACGTCAAATAACGTTAATGAGTACTTAACGTCAAAAAAGGACAATTCAAAACTAGTCGCTATTCTTGCCGGGTCTATGGTCTAGATTTGAATGAATATTTTTGACATTAAATACTCATTAAAGTTAATTGACGTCTCTGAGTGCGGCAGTTAGTGACATAATGCGATACTGCTGGTTTGTCCAGTGGAATGTCGTAAATTATTTATTTAAAACAGAACAACGTTGACGAATTTTATATTTAGGTGTACCTCTAAATAAGTTATACATTAAAGTAGGTATTTAATTTTTTTGGGATTTTCAATAAAGTGTTAGGGGAAGGAAGGAAGAGGGAAGGGTCCAAAGTGGGCATGCTGCCTAAGTTCTCTAACTGTACCTCTTGTCTAACTCTTATGTATTATGTATGTGTGGACGAGAGGAGAGGAGACATGTGTGAACTTTACCCTCTACGTGTCAAGAGAGCGGTTCAGAAAACCGACGGCAAAATATAGGTTATGAAAATGATGTCATACGTCAGAGGAATAGCCGCTATAGGAAGCGTACCTGCTTTGGACCACTTTCTTCCATATATTTTATCCTATTTTACATTTTTCTGCGAGGTAACCTAGAAAGTTGTTGATGAAACAAGCGTCAGCCAATTAAAATTCCGTGTTCAACAGAATACACTGCTCATTTCCGAGAGTTCCACTTCCACTAGACAGGGCGCCATTTGCGTCAATTTTGGTGCGACTTAGGTTCAGATATATGCGCGAGTGAGACGCGGTTCGTTATACATTGCTCGCTATTAAGCAGCATTAGTAGCTTACGCTGCTAAATACCGAGCAATGTATAACAAACCGCGTCTCACTCGCGCGTAGATCTGAACGGGCCTGAGTTGCCGTACCGCCAGCGGCCGCCGATACCGACATTGGATCGGAGCCAGTTCATTCATATTACTTATTCCAACAATTGCCAGATTAGGCAAGCCTTGGCCACCTGGCGTCAAATCAGCTTTAGGTAAAATTAAAGTAATAGTGCGTGGTGGCGGCAGAGCAGAATACAATTGTCCCCACCCCCTTCTCTACCGTGGGTGTCGCCGCACAAGGCGGGTACAAGGATAAAGACAGGGATCATTAATGGACAGCAGTATTCCTCTCATACCTACCACCTAGCAAAATACTGCGATTTATGCATCAGACATATAGCAATAGGCTCGCTATCATTACATGGGACCTAACTTAATTGGCGAAAAGTGGGTGTTTATTCACCTCTGCCTACCGCTTCGGGGATATAGGTAGGCGTGATTTATGTATGTAATTTTTATTAAATAAGTGATATGACCCAGCCGTAACTTTAGCGACGACATAAACTAGGCAAATTTTTGTTAAAAACGGAAATAGATTGTATACATTTGATATCTGAATACCCGTATAGTTTTTAAAACATCCACTGGGAAAAAGCGTGATTTATAAAGATGTATAAAAACTAGAAATCAATAAGCTTTATGTCAATGTCAATGAAATAATAACTTTCACCTTACACAGGTAAAACCCGAGTCAATGTAATAGCTACAAATGCACCTTACGCGTCTTCGGATCTTTCCATCACTTTCCCTCGCTTTTATACGCAGTTTTCTCAAAATGTATCCACCCATCATAGAGGAAAGTTATCGCTCCTTCCTTCCCCTAAGTATTTTTTGTGAGTTAATAAAATGGGATCGAGCGTCGAAATCGTTTTAGGAAATTACATACGTTACATCAAGAGCACTACTCCCTGAATGGAAATAATTTAAAGCCGCTACAAATATGTCCCTTTCTTACCTTCGTCCCGTGGTCCTTTGATGTGGTATTAAGGGTTAGTTCTTACATCTGTAGTTAACCCAAGCATTTATCAAAAATCTGTTCTGGTAGATAAATACGAGAAAATAACAACTTCAAGACATTTGACTTTATTACCATTGGTAGGTGAGGGGGCTCTCTCGTGTATAAGGATTAATTTGTTTGGCTCAGAATCACGGGACAGCGGGTGTTCAGAGTAATATGTTATAACAGGTTGGGGAAAAAGTTTCTTCGCATTTTTTAAGAAAATTCAAAACATTTTCTAATATACAAAGATATTAGTGGTTAGAAAAAGAATTTCGAAAAATTATGATCTTGAGGCGGGAATCGAACCCGCGTCCGCTGCTATCCGGGCAGGTGCCTGACCGCTCGGCCACCCAAGATACTTATTAACTTGCCGAAATTCTTCTAACCTTTACACTTCACGTTGTAAGCCACCGGGTACCCTCGCAATGTAGAAATAAATTTCAAACATTCCAAAGCAGATATTTTTACAAATACCGTGCGTTCGGTTAAGCTTGGGTTTTGCTTTATAAACTATTTGATTTTAATTTTAACATTATATAAATGTTAGAAAAATTAGTACAAAGATATTAGTGGTTAGAAAAAGAATTTCGAAAAATTATGATCTTGAGGCGGGAATCGAACCCGCGTCCGCTGCTATCCGGGCAGGTGCCTGACCGCTCGGCCACCCAAGATACTTATTAACTAGCCGAAATTCTTCTAACCTTTACACTTCACGTTGTAAGCCACCGGGTACCCTCGCAATGTAGAAATAAAATAAATCAAATAGTTTATAAAGCAAAACCCAAGCTTAACCGAACGCACGGTATTTGTAAAAATATCTGCTTTGGAATGTTTGAAATTTATTTCTACATTGCGAGGGTACCCGGTGGCTTACAACGTGAAGTGTAAAGGTTAGAAGAATTTCGGCAAGTTAATAAGTATCTTGGGTGGCCGAGCGGTCAGGCACCTGCCCGGATAGCAGCGGACGCGGGTTCGATTCCCGCCTCAAGATCATAATTTTTCGAAATTCTTTTTCTAACCACTAATATCTTTGTACAAATTTTTCTAACATTTATATAATGTTAAAATTAAAATCAAATAATTTCTAATATAGTTTATTTACATTTAACTAAAGTATGTAGGTACCATTTTGTTCGATAACTTTTTGCCATCTTGTAGGTAGGGACATGATCCCATTGCTATAGAAATTTTGGGACTTCTGGTCAAAATACCGCGACAAGTGGTTTTGGCAGTCCTCTCGTGATGTTAACCTGACACTGCTTAAAGAATTCTGAAGAGACCGAAACAGGTGGAAATCTGAAGGTGCAAGGTCAGGACTATACGGCGGATGCATTAACACCTCCCAGCCAAACTCTCTTAATTTTTGCTGAGTGGCTAAAGATGTGTGAGGTCTAGCGTTATCATTATGAAAAACTACACCCGTTCTGTTGATTAATTCCGGCCGCTTTCTCTCAACTTCTTGCTTTAATCTCATCAGTTGTTCGCAGTAGAGTTCAGAATCGATGGTCCTGCCTGGCGGTAACAGCTCATAATGAATAATGCCCTTCCAATCCCACCACACACACAGCATCACCTTGTTGCGAGTTAACCCGGGTTTCGCCACAGTCTGTGAAGCCTGACCGGCCTTTGACCACGACCTTTTTCGCACGTTCTTGTCGTACGTGATCCACTTTTCATCACCAGTTATCAGCTTCTTCAAAAATGGTTCGGTTTCATTACGTCGTAATAAAGAATCACAAATGAGTACACGGTTCATTAGGTTTCTTTCATTGAGCTCGTGAGGTACCCAAATGTCGAGCTTTTTTGTGTACCCAGTTTTTTTCAAATGCGCCAAAACTGTTTTGTGGTCAATTCTCAGTTCTTCAGCTACGTCGTAACTACTGTCATGCCGATCTTGCTCCACTTTTTCAAAATGGCCTCCATTTTATCTGTACTAGGGCGACCAGAGCGACGTGCATCTTTGACATCAAAATTTCCGGATTGAAAACGCTTCAACAAAATTTGTGTTACTCTCACAGACACTGCACTAGATCCATAAACATCGCAAATTTTTTTCGCGGCTTGCGTTGCATTTTTACCTTTTTTGTAGTAAAATTTTAAAATGTATCGAATTTCTTCATTAGATTCACTCATCTTGGCGGTACGAAAAACAAATGAAAATTACACATTTTCCTAATTTGAATTTGGAATTATGTTCTTTAAAATTTAAACTTTCAATGATACCAAAACCAGCCAGATACAAATAGTATAGCCAAAGAGATTTTATTACAAGTTTATACATACTATAATGCGAAAAGACTTTTTCCCCAACCTAATATATAATAGTAAGATACCAGGGACGTGCTACTATGTATGTACTGTTAATATTTTTTTAGGTATATTTTAATTGCATATATACTTGTAAAGTAATACTTAAAAAATGTTGAATATCTATGTAATAGATAACCTATCTTATCGTTAACTTATGGGTTTCATAAATTACCTGACGAATCTGCCTGCTAAGCAGTTTTAAAAATTATTGTATTTACATCAGATTTTATATTTATTTTGCAATAATATTTATGCCTTTTTAACCGACGAAAAACGGAGGAGGTTACTCAATTCGTACCCGTATGTTTTGTTATTTATGGTAAAGTATAGTTTGATAATGATTTTAACCATTAGTCAAGCAAGCTAACTATCGATTAAGCATGAAGGCCATAAAGGTCGTTGCTAAGCAAAAACAAAGCCACAGATTAAACAAAGAGCTTTATGTCATTTGTTTTGTTAACAAAGACTAATTAAATGAAACTGGAAAAATCCCTACTGACAGGTCAACGTAAGATCTTTTGTTCCGGCCGTTGGCAAATGGCTAAGAATTTATAAGGGTAATTGTATACGCCGTTTTGATAAGCCCCGGATTGTTAACACTTACACTAATGACTTTTGCGCTCTTGAGGCGTTTTTTCATTTCTTCAAGACGTTCGTAATGAAATTTTTTTTAGATAATATTAAAAATTGTGACCAAAAGCTGTACAGCAGTAAGGTTAATCATATCATAATCTTCTTCGTTTCCATTTCCATATTAAAACGGTCAGGCCTTTCCTATGGATGGAAGAATGTAGAGGTAATGGACCATCCATTCCCTTTTAATTCCATTCCCTTATGTCCAGCAAGTTGATTACATAAATCTGTTGCTAACTATTCTTGATTGAAATCAATTAATTTTTGCTTTTGCAATTATATGTAATAATAGTGTACAGTTTAAGTTCTTAACAGAGTGCAATGTCATGACTCTCAAATCGTAAAAACAACAGAGTTATTGTAATCAGTCCGCTGGGAATAATTTGTCGAATTTTTTTTTAACTATATATCTTTGTTACACATTATTGTGAAACCAATCGTTCGTTGCAAAATTAGCAAGGCCTGACCCGGAGCAATACCTATATAACGCCACAAAACAAAACTGGTCTGTTGACATTGTATTATCATGACCACTAGTGTTTGAGTAGCGCATACATTGTATCTGTTTTCGTAATGTTTCTCAAAGGCAAGTGTGGGGTAAATGAAAGAAAAATTCAGACGAAGAAATCTAAAATATAATAAATATTCACCAAACTCGTGTTGTAGTACTGATGAGTAAATAATGCTTTGATAATTTTTGGATATAACTACAATGGTCAATAAGCTACATTGGACCTTACATAGTTGGCTAAGTGGGTTTATCAATGATACATCTTGGAGTATCGGATATACATATTGGAGGATTTACTTGTGTGTGTATGTAGGGTCCCGGTATACACTTGGGTCACAAGTCTCTAGCGCTGCTCCTGACTTCTCTCTCTACAATACTATGGACGCGGCACCCGCACGTTGGATCCATGGATTGCTAAGAGCACGCCTGAGCCGAGGTCCGCGCCTTTAGAGGCACCCTCAGACCCGCCGCTCCAAGCACCGACTAATAGCACCCTATGAGGCTCTCCGCGCCATGGGGAATGCCTGCTATGGAGAAATCACCTCAGGGAATGCTCGACTGCAAGCCTAAAGAACAAGGTCTTCGCCTTCCCCAAAAAACCGGTAGACGCTGTAAAGGACTCTCGTCCAATAGCTTAGCTCCTTCAAAAAAGCCAAGATTTTCGTCTCATTCATTTCCCACAATTACACAAAAGGCACTAAACGAAATTGCCGCTTTCCTCTTGTAGTCAGTAACACCGCCCGGTCGTAACACTAAATCAAAAAACTAATCACTAAAATGTCTGCCTGTCCCGTAGTGTTCCCCCAGATCCGTATCGTCTTGTAACTGAAACCGTGACACGCTGCGGCACGCTGGCACTCCTCGGCGATGATAAATAGGCAGCCTACGTGATTCACAGCCACAGTATACCCAGAAGAGTATACCCAGATCAGTAATACGTATTCATATAAACTGGCCGCTGCCCATTAGAATGTGTGCTTTCGAACTCGGCGCCGTATAGGAGGCACGCACTGTGACGCACACATTGACATAAAATACGGGGGCATAAGGGTTCGGTGTCCACGGTGATTGCAGTTTCGTTCGCTGCTCATTAGTTACAACTCTAGCGTCAACGCAAGTAGGCTAATGACTAGCCGACAGGCCGCAGATAAGCTACTGTTCTGGGTATACTGTGTCAGTATCTACCAGCGGCCAGCCCTGGGGGCCCCTGAATTATTTTTATGCATCGAAAGAAAAGGTCGACTTTGACTTATTGAGTGGAAACAAATGTATTACTCGTACCTGAATAAATTACGCTCCCAAACTCACTGAGGGTATTAGGTGAGGTGTTTTTCATTTTCATAGACTGAAGATTATTTACAATTCACTCCGATGAGTACGTTTTCTTCTGTGGTAACTTTAGTAATATTTGGCTGAACGGAAAGAAAACTATGAGCTTTTGAAAGGCACATCGAAATTGTTAACATTACATTGGGTACAATTTAGAATAATCGCCAAGGAAGGTGTTACAAACTTTTTCTTCTTGTGAGTAATCTTTGTGTAAATAAAACTCTCCTAAACATAAATAGAGGCTAGAGACGGTGCACAAAAAAAGGATGGATACCGTTATCAAAGCGTAAAGATGCTTGGTGCCTTAAAACATACATTTTTTTATTTTGTTTGCCTATTACTAGAATACATTCCTGTTTAGGTCTTGCGATAAATATAATAAGGAGTTCACGTCAATTGCCTTGTTTAACTGCTCTCTATCTCAGTGGAAAAAATGTATTCACGACTTAATAAGTAATAAGAGTAGGGAAATAAATAATTAAATTGACACGAGTTAACGTTCTAGCTCTTTGTGTCCATCAATTATTATTCAGTAATATGTAATGGTGGAAACTTTGTTGATTAGTGTATTATCTGTTTGTTTTTTAACTATGTATTATTATATTGTTTGTTTTCCAAATAATAATAAATAAATAAATACAATTGATCATAACATTACAAGGAATGAGAAATCTCGCCATCTAGGAACAACAATTTAAACCAATTACACACATTTTAATTACGAGTCCGACAGACAAAGCATTTTCAAATTCAATTAGTAACAGATTCCATACCAAAGTAACTTATAATGATAGACAGTGTGTCATCTTTTTCTGCTTACTGGATTTTACTGTATTCTTTTTACATGACATCTCTCACCCTCTCAGCGGTTAGTGGCACATGTTAAATGTGGTTAATTACCAAATACCTCTCACAGAAATAGAAAGTGTTACAACGAGTGTCTCAAAGCCACCGCATGGATTTTATTTTATTGTCCAGCGTGCATACTCCGCGCGTTTGAGCAAATTAAATGTTTGAAACTTCATTTAAAAATCACATTACGACCCTCGTCAGGCCGGCCTGCTCATTTCAGCTTATAAAGAGATTAAGTGACATTCATGAGTAATTTATATGTGTCCGGCAAAGTAAAAAAGTGCTTAAAACCATTTAAACGCACATACAAATGTAATTAGACAAACGCTGATACAAAGCCCCGTTTATTAGAGGGAGGAGATTAAAGTCAAATAAAAATTCTGACACGGAAAGGTTATGCTGACTGCGGCGGGCGCCGGGAGTAAGGGCCGGCGCAGATTGGCGGCCCGACATGGCAGGGTATTTTTAGGCGACGAATAAATATATAACTAAAGATTATTAAAATAAAGTTAAAATTTCAATGTTGAAGGTCGTAGGTACAAAGACAATGCCGTAGGATCCCGTGTCGGCAGCCTTAGGAACGCCTCGGCATCCCTCGGTATGCTTTGGCAGTCTTCGGGATACCGAGAGATACCGCGACAAGACAAGACCTAAGATCGCCTCGGCATGCTTAAGGACGCTTCGTAACGCTTAAGGATACTACGGCATTGTTACCGCCAGTGTGCGATTACATGTAGAGTAGAGATGCCGAAGGATCCCATGCCGTGCCGTGCCGCCAATGTGCGCCAGGCCTAAGCTGACGGAGTTAAATAATGTAAATGTTATTCTGTCTGTTGGAGCCATTTTTGGTAATTTCGTTCGACAATTATTATAAATTTAATATTTGTTAGGCTCACTGTTTTCACCTAGCTCAAGTAAACAGCTTATTGGCTTGTGTTATGAAAAGGACTAGGACGACTGTCTTGAATTTATTTTGATTATTTTAATAATACAATGTGTACATTACACACAAATTATATAAGACTGTGTATACTGATATGTTATTTATTACATATGATATGTATGTACACACACATACATATCATATGTAGGTGTTACATTGACCAAACTGTAGTTGGAAGTTCTAAGATTATCCTAATGTATTCTTTATTCTTTTGGCCATAAAATACTCTCTTATATTTATACATTTAAAATCTGAAAACAATTGGCGACATCCAAAATACATGAGAGTTAAATTCGTTTATCATCAGTCCTTTAGTAGACTCCTTAGTCAAATCGGGACGAATATAAAACTGTTAGGTTGTTATATTTCAAATATGTCAAAGTTTATAACTCAACTAACCGACCAGCAAAAAATACTTGAATTGTTATTCTTAACATTGACTTTACTAGTATTTTGAGTAGCTCCACCATACAAGTATGCGACAAAGTTACGCAGTCATAACTCATAAACTAATTTGTGGAGTGTGCGGCGCTCTAAGCGGCAGGAGACGAAGGCAGTCATTGTCCCTGGGACAATAGGGGAGAGCTAAGACCCCATTCAGGCGATATCGGCCAACCGCACGAACGATTAGTCGCATTACCAACAGCACTCCTTATTGAACTAGTTCGGTCTTCGCTCCTCAGATTGGAACGGTAACGTAATTAGAGAGAAATACTAATGCAAAGAGTTATCGCCTTCAAAATGTGTCTTTATTAGTTAGTTGGGAACTCGGATGGGACTGAGCAGATATTGGGCGACCGCACGAATTGTCTCAGGGCTTCGACTTAGATCAGTTATGAATTCTAATGGGATTCCGGAGCTGATTGTTAGAATATTAAATGTAACTAAATTCCGATTGAAAAGCTGGTTATATTCATATTTAGGTTGAAAACAGAATAAAATAACTAGATTCACGTACATTAAACCCGTCAAATTTGATCGTCTTTGACTAATTTCATAGGTAACCCAGTGAATTAGATAGCCGCCCGGTTGCCAACAATTACAGAGCATATTTTTTGGTAAAACAGAGAGACCCATTTTTTGTAATCATCCTCTGTCTTGAATTACTTTTGAATAAGTTGCCAAAATGTGCAATGTCGATTGATATTCTGTGTCTCATCATATGCCTGCCCTCATCATCGTTACCAGCCTTTTAATGTCCCCACTGTTGGTGTACAGGCCTTCCCTATGGATTACGGAGAATGGGACATGACCCACCACGCTGGCCCAGTGTGAATTCGTGGATATTACCGGCTGTAGATGCAGCTGCGCCCAAGCTCATGTGCCTACCGAAGTACAGAGGAACACGAGACAATATATTTTTTGTTGTGGAGGCCAAAAATCATAAAATAATCGAATACGACCCCATCGTGTATCTTCACATCCGTATCATTACCTGCCAACGTCACGTACGCCGAAGTAGGCAGTAAGTAAGAAACCATAAGACAGGAACGGTTTTTATGGCATAGGAATTTCTTGTTTAGACGACAGATTTACAACCACAGGTGTGTGTATAAGGAAACCGGCGGGTTCCGACGGGAGCTCAAATGATTAGGAAATATGAAATATTAAACATATTTTTGTCGTTGCAGCGTTATACTTAGCTTTATGACTATCACATTTTCATTTGTATACGCAAGACAGTTAAACAAAGGGGTGGATAAATCGCTTATTTAATACACAAAGGACACAAATCAAAAAATACTAAGACACAATGTGTGTTCTTAATGTATAAACTTAAGAATTAATTTTGTCCTTTTTGTTTTTATGAAGAAATGTTAAAGTATAAATCGCAGAAATATAAATCTCACTAAAAATTATAAATAATTGTTTATAGTGTTTTATTCGTGCACCAGAAGGGTTTTAAGTATTTCTTCGTTAAGTCATTATAAATTTATGTGAAACAGTCCGTAGCGGACAAGTTACAATTCAAGTTGAATTACAAGGGTCGAAATAGGTCTTTGAACGCTGCTTTTATTCCCATTGGGTCACAAATTTCCAATAACCTTTCGTAGCGGAAACATCATATTCATAATTACTAATCCTAAATTTAGCACAATCAGATCAATGAATTGAACGATAGGTCAATCAGTCATTATTTTCTGATTATACTTAGTAATAGGGCAAACAAGGTAAATTGAACCACTTATCACTTTTTGACAAGTACCTACTTGGTACAATTTATCAAAACTGGTAAATCGACCTACATTAGTTGTGACATAGTTCTGTGGGTATGCGGTAAGTCGCCGCATACTCAGCGAAAAAGCGAAGATCTTCCTCCGAGCCAGGTGTGCACACGGGGCCGCCGTCCGACTGTACTTCGTCGGATCTTGTATATATTCTGAGTTCCTCCAGAAACTTTATAGTCGTGATTCAGGACTTGCTATTCTCGTTCTGCCTTAAAACAACAGCCATTCGGTCTACAATTGGGTTGACTCCATTGTTATCGTGAGCTGTCGTACTTTTTGCTAATCAACCATTTCTCGGTTACTCGACACTTTGTTTATGTAGCGCTCTGTCGTAGCCGCTACAGTTCTATTCAAAAAGAAAAAAAAAATACTACGATTTCTACTCAATTTGACTGTGGTCGATATTTCCAATTTTAAAGATTTTTATGAGCAGATCCGTTTTACATAGTTAAGTGTCCGTTTCTTTTTTCCTAATTACCCAGCTAGCTTTTTACTGTTATTTGATTTAAAAATAAATGAACACTAAATATTGACCCTAAAACATGATTATTTTCCAATCTATGTACGAGCCACATAGGTATCGATGCTGGCAATTTATATTTAACTTTTATTTATTTAATTTTAACATTTTTTGCCTTTTGATGTAACTTCTTTTATCGTGATGACGTGTTGAGTTTCAATGCTTTAAATTATACAGTCCACATTTTATCTAGTTCGTTTCAATTACCACCCATTTCTTATCACAATTACCCCCTCCCAATGCCCGGCATCCCCTTTCTAAGAATATTGACCCTAACAAGATTTGGACGTCCAAAATACGTCATCAAATTCCAAAATTCCGTAGAGAGCGCTTGCATTCAAAGATACAAACATTCAAACACTCTCAACTGCTATAATTGTGGGATTTCCATTAGTTGCCATTGTCCCGGATAATACCAATTATCCTTAAATATAAATTGGAGCAGCTTCGCTGGGGTTCCGCCATTGTAAGGCGGTCCACAACAGCCACTAGACGCATGACAAATGGCCGTGTGTGCTCGGACACTGCCTCTCAAACAATAGCGCTAACGATCATATTAGGCGTGTTTACACCGCTCTCGCACAAATAGTTGACAAGTTAAGATGTGTAATACCACTAACCCAGGTCACTGGGGCGGTATTCAGCACGATTGAATTGTCATGTACGGACAATAGCTCTTTAGGGCATTAACGGTGACATGCCAATGATGCCGATGGATGTGGAGCGGTTCGAATGAGTGTGAATATAGTAAGGCTATTAACGAGACGGAGGGCGGTGCTCGTTAGCGGTAAGCGAGGTTCGGTCTGCGAAGCTAAGCAATTATTACGAACAAAATTTTTGATTCTTTTGGAATAATTTTTATAACATTTAGTCCTAATAATATAGAAATAAAAATGTGAAAACATGTGGAGATTGCAGAGCAGATTACAATTATTGTCACAACCCCGAATCTCTCCCACGGGTGCTGTACAAGGCCACTATATACCTTTATTGTATAATATATCTACTCAAAGTACGGTTATATACATTCAATCATAAATAGTCAATATAGGACAAAATGAGATGCAACATCAGTTCAGACCATCATCTTTATCATCACCAGTATTTTTACGTCCCCACTGCTGGGGCACAAGCCTTCTCTATGGATGGAAGAATATAGGGAAACAGGGCCATACCCCACCACAGTAGCTCAGTGCGGGTTGGTGGGTATTAACCACTGCAGATGCAGCCGGTCTTAACGTGCCTTCCGAAACACGGAAGAACTCAAGAATACATTTACCTATTTGGTCACCCATCCAAAGACCGGCCTTAGTGAATATTGCTTAGTTTACGCAATCGCAGGCCGAGCGCGCTATGCCACCGCGCTAGCGAGTTCAGGTAAAAGAACAGATATAAAATAAATAAGATATAAAATAAACAAATCACGTATCAAGTGGCATGTCTTAAGGTCCAAAATCGGATGGACAGGTTGACGTGGCCACCCGACAATTTGAGCACCGCGCGCGTCAACGACAACGTTTCCGTTTCCGTCGCTGTTTCCCCTCAGGCCGTTATTATTTCTACCACATTTCTTATGACAATACCTAATATGCAAGTTAAACGCAAGATGGCTGACAAATTATCCGTCCCGTGACCTTTTTTAATTGTATTTGTGACGGATATATTATGTTTCAATGTTGTAACCGTGCCTCATATAGATTATGAGATCTGTAATCCTATTTAACCATTTTAATTTTACCATTTTATAAAGTATAGATAACCAAAGAGTGCTGATATCAGGCCTTCAACAACCATCAACCTTGGACAGTAGGGATTGTAATGTTGTTATCCCAATCATTCTTTCCGTTAATGACTCTTTCGATATGATCTTTTCTATCACTTATACTTTCATTCATCTGGATGATACGAATTAAGGGGGATTGGATGGCTAGATGACGTCTGACCTATATGATGAGAAAACATACTGCTCTGACCCCAGATCACGTTACCACAGTTACCCAATCGATTTTGCGCTTTACGTCAAACAAGTTAAGGTTGTCAGTTGATAGGAGATATTCGATAGTTTGTTGACTGTGCTGCCGACTGCCACTGCCTATATAGATAGATAATTTTCTCTTTTTTATCTCTTTATCTCTCTTTATTCTGATGTTTTTACATATTCTGCTCTGCCGTTACCACCGTCACGGCTAAATTTGATATTATGAGTAAAAATACCTTCGTCTCATTATTTAACAAACTAACCATATTTTAGATGGTGTTTGTCAGGCACCTAAAACTAAATTGCCAAATTTCATAAAATCACTAGCTAGAATCTGGCTGCCCCTGCCCAAATAACTTGGAGGTAGTATTCAAATAGTATGGTAATCATTTTAATAACGACGCTTTCAATTAAGACAAAAATATTTACTCCGAGATTTACTTTCCAAAACTGGCAACTTCAATTCCGAAACAAATATCTCACGAAATTAATGGACATAATGGCCTGCTTCTCTGCGTCGTATTTGAATTTCGAACATTCTCGTGAATATTGTTGAAAATATATTGAGCATTATTAATACATCATCCAAGATGTTTGTTTTAGGACAATGATGTGGCCTCATTTAATAGTTTACTATTCATCTTCCTGCCCTGTTCCCGAGTTATCTGGGGTCGTAGTAGAATGTCTCCTCACTCGTGTACTCATGTAGGTAAGACGTAATTAAGCCATGCGCTGCCTGATAATTCGTTACCCGTCACACCAGAAAGGTGCAGTGATGATTGTGATGAATAATTGTATAGAAAAATAATGGAAGGAACCATGTCGAGAGATCGATATGTAGAGAGATTGGGATGATACCATTCCATACTGCACAAAGTTTTAGCTTAGGTCTTACAGCCCGCCGCCTGTCTAACACCAATTCTCTTTGAGCATGCTTTTGTTGGTTTATGTCCCACCAACATGCGGGTCCCTCCAATACCTCAATGTAATTATTGGTATACACCGGGCAATTTCCCTTTGTCGGCTTTTACACCCCTGTGGTGAAACACGGCTGGCGCGTTCTTCGTATGATTTTGCTCCTAAGTCATCATTCATGATAGTTTATTCTTAAAGAAATATAATAGTTTTCTCTCATCGTTCACCTATTTTGCATTCACCGGTGTCGAATGTACCTAGACAAGCCAATTTGGGTAAGTAGTACAAGCACTAATCATTCCCGCTGACAAAAATGGTCAAAAAGTCCTTTGAAAAGATGTACTCATCTGTGACGGAGTGAGGGAATGGATAGATGGTGGAGATAAATTTATCGAAGGGAATGTGTTAGAGATTGATCATGCCGCAAAACGTGGGACCCTGCCCACACCAGTCTGTCACTCTTCTCATATGTTTTATTTTTACGTACATCTATAAATCACGTCTATTAATTTTCGATAAAGCAAGCTACTTATTTTATGTTTAAAAATAAAATAAAAATGATATTTTTAGACTACCATCACAAATGTTACTGACATCTTCACTTTGACTAATATTAGTTCTCCATCAAACAAATAACATTTATCATTCGCAGACATGGAACATGTAGTAGGTAAACACAAACCAATAATGTAGAGAATTCACTTTCGAAGTGTACAAATATGTACTTATCGACTGCTTTTAATTTGGGAAAAAGCCCGTCCAGAAGTTTTCACGAAAACTCGCCAAGTTGAATATGAAATGTTTTGCCACGGCCCGCTGCTCATTTGTCATTCGGAATAGGTTTTAACGGCTCGAATCTGAAATGCCGACCTGCTAACTATATTGTACCGCTTCCCTTCAACAGGTCACGGCTACGCAAAATTATGCAAATCATCATTTCAAAATGCGTCACGACACTGTTCTGTCAAAAGACCTTTGAAAACAAATTTGCAATCATTCTGGCCTGGAAGCCATTATGAGAATTGTTCTGGAAAAGGGTAAAATAATTAAGTCAATTGCAATTTCACCGTCAATTTGTGCATAAATTAGAATGCGTTGCAAGATAATGGAATTGAGGACTTATTCATGTTGTATTTTTGTTTCGTCAGATGTGTAATGTCTATGCAATATATCAACTGTTACCTCACGGTGTCGGGTGAAGGTAAGCCCCTAAAAATAGGTAATTTGGAAATGCAAATAGGCTAGATTTTTCTATATAATAGAAAAGGCTTTGGCAATATCGGACAGGACTTTAACGTGTCGGGTCGACGAATAAAGATTAATAAATTTGTTCTTTGTGGTTAAAAATAACTATATTTTTATACAGGCTTGGCATAAATGTACCTATTGCTTACGTGATAACTTTTACAAGGACAAGGAGCATATAAATACTGAAAAATGTTAAAAGTTAAAACAATATAATTATCTTATTACTATGTTGTAAATATATAAATTGTTTCGAATTCCAATTATTTCTGGAAATGTTCATGATTATTCGTAGAAAACAAGTCAATTTCCATCCGGACTGGTCGCCATATTGGCTTTGTATTATGAAGTAATTCCTTCATGAATTAATATAATTCTGCCAAGGCCACATCCTGCCATAGCGGCTATAAAATAAGCCGCAAAATGGTTTCCAATTTAATTTGATTTAATAATTAGTTACGGTATGGCCACTTGTTCTGTGATATTAAAATTTGCTTTCAAAATAGTAACGAATTATTTGGCATCTAAAGGCTTCGAATATTTTTAATATTAGGTACAAAGATAAGAAGATAATCTTTATTTGCCAGAATACATATTATTAATAGTCAACTATTTAATGTCATCAGGTAAATGATTAAATAATTTGATACACATACTGTAGCCATTAATTTTATATATATGTTTATGACAGGGAGGTTGATACAATACATTGACATATTGTCGTCGAGTCTGTCTGGGCATCATATGTCCCGCATCTTCCAAAAACTTCCATGAGAGCGAACAAATACGCATACCTCTCTATTATACAAACAGGGCAGAGGGAGAATTTTGAGCAGTGAAAAGACCGCAATGAGTGGTGATGTTGAACCATTGTGAACCATTGCGGTTAATAATAATTTTTATACCTCGGCCATGCACCTCGGCCCTGTACCACTCGTCCAACCAGGGCGTTAGTTAACTTTCCGAAATTTATCTAACTATTCCACTTTTAATAGATATTTAGCCGGGTGGTGCGGTACTAAATACCGTGGCGGAGAAGGTCTAATGGAAATATCTGGCTCTATGCATATCACAGTTTCACCGGGAGTTAAGGCGACAATTCACGTAAATTGGACTTGATCACGAATTTTCATTTTGGTTTTCAAGGCCACTGTTCAAAGCTAACCCAACCAACTGACTTTCAAAACGTACATACATACATACACATACATAAATCACGCCTATATCCCCGAAGGCGTAGGCAGAGGTGAACTAGCACCCACGTTTCGCCCATTATGTTGGGTCCCATGTAATAGATAGCGAGCCTATTGCCATTTATCGGGCACAAAAGTCGCAGTACATTGCTAGGTGGTATAAGAGTAACGCTGCTGCCCATTCCTGTATCACTGATTTATCCTTAGTCGCCTTGTACAACACCCACGGCAGAGATTTGGGGTGGTGACAATTGTATTCTACTCTGCCGTCACCACACGGCTTTCAAAACGTGCTCCTGTATAATATCTTCTTCCTGCCCTGTTTATCTGGGGTCGGCGCAGTATGTTTCCTCTTCCATTCATATCGGTCAGACGTCATCAAACCATCCACTCCCTTTTGATTCATATCATCTATCACACCGTAAAGGTGCTATATAGTGATGAATCAGGGTATAGAAAAGAGACGGAAAAGACCATAGAGAGAAAATGTGAAGCCGAAACTAATGGCTTAACGTGCCTTCCAAAACACAGAGGAGTTCGATATAATATAAATCGCAGGCCGAGCGCGCTTCATAGCATGGACGAAACACTGAGGAATTTGTATAACCCTAGTCGTCTAGAATCTAGATAGTAAATTCGTCGAACATCGGAGATTTCTATAGTATTTCGTACAATATTAGTATAATGTGCCGTGTGGTGACGGCAAAGCAGAATACAATTGTCACCATCCCCATCTCACCCGTGAGTGTCGTACAAGGCGACTAAGGGTAAAGACAGCGATGAGTAATTGGCAGCAGCATTCCTCTTGTACCACCTAGCTATCTATAGGTACTGCCGTGTGGTGACGGAAGAGTAGAATACGAATGTCACCATTCCCATTCTCTGGGTGATGGGTGTCGTACAAGGCCTATTCTCCCTTTATTCTTTCTTCCATAGGCAAGGCCTGTGCCGCAGCTGTAGGGACATTAAAGGGCTGGTGATGATGAGTAACGGGTTGCAGCGTTCCTCTTTTTATGCCCATTAGATGGCAATAGACCCGCCACCTATTACATGGGACCTAGCTTAATTGGTGAAAAGTGGGTGTTCACCTCTACCTACCCCTTCAGGGATATGGCGTGATTTATGTATGTATGACAGCGAATCCGTCTAAAAGCTGCCTACGACGCAAGCAATTCCGCAAGCGCCTCATAAAACCAACCGCTCATATTCGTAATCAACCCTTGACAAATGTTTGCGTTGGTTCTAAGTGAACACTTTCCACAAACCCTTTATAATCTCTGATTTACGCACCGAGCGGGTTGCGGTGAACAATAAAAAACAATTTATTTTTTCCTGCGCGTAGGTAGGTAGGTTTGCTTTTTTCATTAGCAAACAGGAATGACGTGTAAAACAAGCGTTCGCGGTGACGAGGGTCTCCGTAAATAACCGAAGGGTAGTAATTATCCCGATACATACCTATAGGCATTTTGAAATTATGGAAAATAGATGAACTTGTATTATTTTTCGCTATCGGTAACGCCCGCAACAAAGTAACGAAGTGTGGTGACGGCAAGGCAGATAACAATTGAGTTCTTAAACCTCCAAAGATAACAAGTCAAATATAGCATTTTTGCCCAATATCTAACATTTGCTTGCCTGGCATAACAATGCTCAACACCGGGTTTTGGGTTTTATCAACTTACGTCACTAACCCCCGAATACAGAAACGCTATTCAAAGTTTGAGACCTGCTTAACATTTAATTATTGTTAAAATTTACATTTTTCCATACAAATTCTGACAGGTACTGTCCACTTAACTTGATAAGCAGTCCCAAAAATTTAAGTAGCGTTTCTGTATTCGGGGGTAAAAGTGAATATATTCAGCCTGTTAGTGACAAACGTGCAAATTTCGATGTATAAATTATTCCTAAATTGTATGATCTCTTTTTCTTAGCAAGGTAGATAGTAACATGCATTTTTATATGAAAGTCTGAACGAAGGTTGAAATTCAAAAGACAGTTCCATTTATCTGATCAGTAACTGAACTATTCGGTGCTTACGTAGCCTGTCGCGATCAATGGGGGCTTCGCGACCGCAATTTAATCTGCTTCTAAGAGGACTTAGCTGTTAGAAATCGTAAGTTCCGTTTGCGACTGAACCCAGACTGGGAACTAAACACTGCACGGCTTAAGTGGCAACTTGGCACAAATTTGATTTTATTATTGACGATCACTGTATAAAGCCGCGTGGTGACGGCAGAGTAGAATACAATTGTCACCACCCCAAATCTCTCCCGTGGGTGTCGAACAAGGCGACTAAGGATAAATCATTATGAGGAATGGGCAGCAGCGTTCCTCTTATACCACCTAGCAATAGCAATTTATTGCGACTTTTGTGCCCGATAAATGGCAATAGGCTCGCCACCTATTACATGGGACCTAACATAATTGGTGGAACGTGGGTGCCAGTTCGCCTCTGCCTACCCCTTCGGGGATACAGGCGTGATTTATGTATGTATATTTGTACTGTGTTAGCTATGCAACTGTCTGTCTAACCAGCCCCCCTTAAAATATCACAATTATAAACTAGGTGGCTAACATACAACAGCCTGATAATAATTTATTAATGACCTATCAGAAGCATCTCGCAGACAAGTCTGGCTGCATTCGATGAAGGTTGCAAAATTGCTTGGAAAACTCCTTCATCAGGCATTCTATCGTCCTGATTAAAAATGCAGAATGTTTTTATCATTTTTTGAGCACAATTTTGGCTTAAGATTGTTTTATTTTCACGTACTACATAGTAACTATAAATATCACTACATATTATTTTTGTAAATAACATTTTAACACCACTTATTATTGGAAGCTTATTTGTGGTTAGCATTTCCAACGATTGTCGTTATTTTGGTTTATGACACATTCCCGAAATTATTTCATATCAGATTTTGTACTCGTGAAAATATGTAAATACGCCTTGTTACCGCAATCTATAAATAATTTTATAATGCACATTATGTTAAACAAGCCAAAGCTGAAAATCAATTGCGGATATTGGATATCAATGTAAACCGTGTTGTCGATTGTACATTTCAACTTTCATTCTACTATACTTTTCAGCGCAACAAAGCCATTGAACGATAAACGAACTTAATAAAAATATATAAAAACTGTGGGTACTGTTGTGTGCAACAAAATGCTGAAATAATAAAATAAACTATTCTGCTGGTTGTTTAATTGAAACTCGATGAAGTCTTCCAAAGGCAATAAAAAGTTTGCTGTGAGATTGTACCGCCCGTGCTTGCTACAGTTTTAGTGTTTCGTTTCAAATTAGACGAGCTGCGGGAACATTCGAGAATAAAGTAATTTACTTTTGATTTATTACTAACTAACCAGTTAATTTGGTGCTAATGTTTTCTTAAGTCCGCGCAGACGGTACCTACACAAAGAATTAAAGCATTAATTCTGCATAATAGAAGGTGCAATGTGCTATATCTCTCCCCGTTGTGTTTACATTGAAAGATGTTTAATCTTCTTTTATTGCATAAAAATTGAGTTACGGGAACTCTTTCTGAACTGAATTAAGAGAAAACTTCAAGCTGGATTTCCTGTTGCTTTCCTACGATATCTTTTTACAGGATTAAATTAAACAAGACCGTTGAAATATGAAATCTACTTTTAAAATAAATGAAGACAGAAAATAGTTTAATCTAATATACAAAAAAATCTCGTGTCACAGTGTTTGTTATCGAACTCTACCGAAATGGCTTGACCGATTTTTATGAAATTTTTTGTGTATATTTGGTAAGTCAGAGGCCGTATGCTATTTTGTGTAACCCTAGGTGATAAGGGCAAGACAACTTTTGCCGGGGCTACTAGTATAATAAAATACTTTAAATAAAAATTTTCGCTTGATTTTATTTGAATCTTAAAGTTTTTTTTTGCTGGGCTACATAGGCTGAACCCTTTTCTTCCCTTGCAGAAAACACAAAAAAATATTCAAAAAGTAAATACAAATTATTTTTTAAATCCATAAAACCTTATACTGGCTGCAAACTCGTCACGTATCGAGAATTGGTGTCATAAAAACAAAACTGAAGATGTGGGTGCTCAGAATTCCAAGTGTCTGCTCGATGGCGAATCCTAATAGGAAAGTTTTTTACATTGGATGTGTTAGAAATATTAAAAAATTGTAAGTAATCTTACAGTGATAGGGGATCTTATTTATATCGTTATAGTGGGGGAGGGTTAAGTGGATGGTTAAATAAAGAGCAGCTCAATCCGAAATAATCAAAAAGAAACTAAACCGAAAACGTTGTTGTGATTATTGAAATCTACTTTGAATAGGTACTCCATAGACACTTTTGGAAAATAACTATATGGATAGCGTTTTAATTAGTCTTCCGTACTCAGAGAGGTCAATTGACGTTAATGAGTACTTAATACAAAAAATGACAATTCAAAACTAGTCACTATTCTTGCGGGTCTATGGCCTAGTTTTGATTGTAATTGTTTTTATTAAGTACTCATTAAAGTTAATTGACGTCTCGGAGTGTGGCTGTTAGAATCGCTTAGGAGTACCTTAGAGCGACCGCAGACATACGATTTCAAGTTGGCCGACTAAATAGCAGATTGTACCAATAGCCATAAACTTATGATAGCCCGCATATCTTTGCTTCCGCCATGTGGTGACGGCAGAGCAGAGTACAATTGTCACCACCCCCATCTCTCCATTGGGTGTCGTACAAGGCGACTAAGGGTAAAAACAGCGATGAGCCATGGGCAGCAGCATTCCTCTAATCATCATTCCTAGCAATATACTTCTAATTATCGAAAAGTGGGTGTTTAATTTACCCCCCGCCTACCCCTTCGGGGATATAGGCGTGATTTATGTATGTGTATTATACTCTATGTCTGTGGCTGTGTGTAACTGCCTTTATTATAGGCGTGAACCGTGTCGACATAGCTAACAACCGTTAAGCTGTGGTATCGACCAGCGCATCAATCCAGTGCGAACGGGTTTAATTAGATCGGGCACGATATAGTCAGTCTACAATTTATACTTAATTGAAACTACTTTTAAACGTCGGTGCTTACCATACCATAGTGCTGATTGGTAGCTGTAATAAAATCTAAAAAGGTCGCCCTTTAGTGTTCATGAGATAACTGCTCGCGATCCAGACTCCTACCGTCCTTTTTGGTAGAACTCTTTTAATATTTATATACATGTTTTGCACTGTATGCAAGCTTTTACCTACGGCAAGTGTTTTACTTTCTTTTTATCGATATTGTAACAATTTGTGGCGAAACTTGGGTGCTAGTTCACCTCTGCCTACCCCTTCGGGGATATAGGCGTGATTTATGTACGTATGTAACAATTTACTACCGGTTTACGAGACAAGTAGTACTAGACTAGTAAATCTATTTAAAATCAAGACATTTAGCATAAAATGGTGCCTTTTTTAAATAATATTTGCAGAGGGCGCAGGTTCGATTCCCGCATCTTTTCCTCATCTCCATTCAGTAAAACCAAATCAGAAAATCAGTCAAAATTGGTTTTGACCGGCTAAGAGTTAAGACTGTAACACGTACATTGACAAGCTCCGTACAATTACCAACATCAGAGAGCAACAGTATCGTTAGATATTCCCTGAACTCGGACACAGGGGACACTCAGTATTACAGCACGTACCACACTCATTTATCATTCTAGAAACATCTAAGGGACCATGCGTCGTAAGGGGACATGTGCCTTCATCATTAATATTGCTATTACTCAGGTAGTGACAGCCTGTGTGCGTAATTTGCTAATTAAATTCTTAAAAGGCGCGCCTCGAGGTCGAATGGGGGAAGAATGTATCAACTTAAGATTATTGTTCTAATTATAAATGTATAAACTTCGCTTAAAATAGCTATAAACTTCGCTCTAGTTTTTTTAGGTTTTTAAATTACAGCTCATTTCAATTTAAACGTTATAATTTTTATAAAGTCGGTATGTTGTAAATACATAGGCTTAATTCACTTGGACATGAAAATATTGAGAACGCAATTATATGCATTTTAGTCAGATTATTTTTCAGAGTAGAGTGTAGCGTCAGATAATCTGTAGCGTTGATCTAGCCCTGTTCGATATGATTACATCTTCTGATTCAAATCGATCAGATGTCATCAAACCATCCGCTCCCTTTACATTCATATCATCCATCATACTGCAAAGGTTCTGGTGATAAGCAAGCTGGTACATTCTAATAATTTTTCCCTTCCCAGGCCAGCATGGAAGGTAAAGAGTCAGATAGCCTGTATGTAGGGTAAACAATAAAACATACATCATCATCAACAGCAGCCCTTTAATGTCCCCACTGCTGGGGACAGGCCTATGCATACATACATACATAAATCACGCCTATATCCCCGAAGGGGTAGGCGGAGGTGAACTAGCACCCGCGTTTCGCCAATTATGTTAGGTCCTATGTAATAAGTGTAAGTACATTGCTAGGTGGTATAAGAGGAACGCTGCTGCCCATTCCTTATCGTTATCACTGATTTATCCTTGTATGACACCCACGGCAGAGATTTGGGGTGGTGACAATTGTATTCTACTCTGCCGTCACCACAGGCCTATGGATGGAATAATATAGGGAGAATGGGCCATAGTCCACCTCGCTAGACCAATGGGGATTAATGGGTATTAACGTCTGCAGATGCAGTCGAGACCAACAGCTTAATGTGCCTCCCGAAGCACGGAGGAACTTGATACAATATATTTTTCATCACCCTTTCAACAACCGGCCTTAGCAAACTTTGCTTAGTTTACGCATTCACAAGCCAAGCAAGTGCTACTACGCTACTTCGCTATCAAGTACAAAAAAAATCCTTATAAATAGTATGTCCGTCTTCCTTCGCTTCTACGCAACAATATTTCGTATAAAGCGAACTACACTTTTAATGAAACTATTGTTATTATGAAATGCATTTAAAGTAAAGTTCTGTCCCGTCTGCCGCTTCGACAGTCCCTCTCAGAAACATTAAATAACGCGATGAAAAACATTGGCGCAGCGCACAAATTATATTCATATTTCATTTTATTCGCTTAAGCATGGATATCTCTTTGAAGTCGTATGATATTAAAAGTTATATTTTGCCACGACCCTTAGCCTAAGGTAATTGGACATTTATTTCTATTCTTATATAGGGTAAAGACAGCAATGGGTGATGGGCAGCAGCATTTCTCTCATACCACCTAGCAATATACTGCGATTTATGTGCCCGATATATGGCAATAGGCTCGCCACCTATTACATGGGACCTAACTTAACTGGCGAAAAGTGGGTGATTAATTCACTTCTACCTACTCCTTCGGGGTTATAGGCGTAATTATGTATGTATTGTAAGGAATTGAACAAAATAGTATTTATTGTGAGTCGTTCGTTCCTGAACGCAGCTATTAATGATACGCGCTAAGATTTGACGTTTAAAGTTGTGTCCCCGAATAACTTAATTGAGAATTGAAAAGTAGTTTATCAGAGTAACCTTTCAGTATGTATGTTGTTTTAATTTAAATACGTAGTGCTTCCGCAAACATAAGGGTTATAACACAGCATGCAGTTTCCGAAGCCAATAGCCCGGGGGGCGTGCCGCACTTTTGTCTCGTGAAGTAATTTATCTCGGGCAGTATCAAAGCTGAACAAGCCTCGTGCGTGTGACAACAATGGCCTCACCTGCCTTTCACGTCAAGCTGTGTTGGCGAACTGCCTCTGATATTATTTCCCGTACTAACCCGGACTGACTCAAAACGACTGAAGAGGACGAATACTGTTTCGTACTAAGGTTCCCTGCTGTTTTTCAGCTGTTATTTTCGTGTTCATCTTTGTGGATAAATTAAGGAAGGATGATGAAAACTGATATATACCATTAAGCCTTATTGACTGATGCCTTGAGGAGATATGTAATAATTAAAGTTTGGGCGAATGGAATAGTACCATACCATGGGCGATAAAACAAAAAATGTCTCAGATCGCAAGTAATTGACTATAAATGTGCGATCTAAGACCTTTTTTATCGCCATCGATCAGGAAGTGGGTTTTTCCGTACGCGTAGTCAACTGTATGGTCAAGTGTGTGACATAAACAATTTTATACGCAAAAGTGTCCGTCTCATATAAGAGGAAGTTTTAAAGTACAATCATTGACAGAAAAGATCAAAGGGAACCTGGTGGCTTGGTATCGACATGTAATGAGAATAAACGAAATGTATGTGACTAAAAGTGCGATGAGCGTGAATGTTGAAGGGTGGAGAAGAAGACCGCAAAATAGATATATAGGTGAATCGCGCAAGAAATCACATTAATATGAATGGAGTGAATATGGAGATTACAGCAAAAACGAGTGAACTTTTTTTCATTCAGACTCACCATCTTAGTTTCAAGATACCTATCGTAAGTACATCTAGATAAAGTGTTGCACACTGCCAAAAACAAACTTGTATTGTTATTAACTGTACCAAATAATTACGGAAAATGGCGCCTACAATTTGTTGTTTTTTTTAATTCTCCCTATATTTTAGGGAAGGCAAAGGGTCTAGCCCATACGATAGTGACTTTATGTTCATAAACATGGAATACAATGTTTATTTGCCATCTTAACTCTAAAATAATTCGATATTCGTAAAAATATTCAATGTCCATAGACAAATTAAATTCAAATTCAAAGACAAAGTCAGATTTTTTTCATTAATTTATAAATTGTTTCAGAGTGGATTTTGTGCAATGAAAGTGGTGTTATTTTTATGCTTAAGGATCTGTGTTGGCGTTCAATTATAAGGAATTATTGAAAATACCTAAGTCTCGTGATGTGTTTGTTGTTGAGAATTTTATATTATTTTATTTTTGAGACAACTGTCACTTAGTGAAAAACATTGTGTTTGTCAAACATAGACAAACAATCAAAGGCGGTCGCATTACAAGAACGCCACACCACCCCCCCCACGGAGAAGGAAAACCTAGTAGAAATTATAAACATCTAAATTTGACGCGTCTACCAGACCGAGTAGTGTACGGCGCGGTAGCGATGGCCGGAGTTGGCCCTGAGCGAACAGAAGGCGCAGGCTTTGCAGTCTGCTCTGGACGATCAGAAGACGCAGGCTTTGCAATCTGCTCTGAATGGGTGACAGTGTGTTCAACAAAAGCTGGTTTCACACGATCGATACTGACGACAACACTTTTGCCCTTGATGTCCAAAGTCATAGTTTTGCCATCGCTGGCACGATTAACAACTTTATAAGGACCCGTATAAGGTGGCTGTAAAGGACGTCTAACTGTATCATCCCTTAAGAAAACGTGTGATGCAGAAGAAAGATCCTGAAAAATAAAAGTTGATGGTGATGAATGTCGAGATGCAGGAATAGGTCTTACAACTGACATCTTACGACGTAGTTGTACGACAAAATCTGATGGGTTGTCAATTACATCTGATGGGGTTGGTGAAATAAACAACTCACCTGGCAAACGAAGAGGTTCTCCATAGAGCATCTCCGCGGCTGTGGATTTAATATCCTCTTTGAACGCGGAACGCATGCCAAGAAGAACGAAAGGAAGTGAACGCACCCAAGAATCATGATGGCACATGAGAGCAGCTTTAAGCTGGCGGTGTACTCGCTCGATCATGCCATTAGCACATGGGTGATAAGATGTGGTCCCTATTCGTTTAGTGGCAAAGTGAATCATCAGTCGGCGAAACAGGTCAGACTCAAACTGAGTACCTTGGTCTGTCGTGATGATTGATGGTACCCCAAATCTCGAAACCCATTCTCTAGTTAAGGTGTCTGCCACTTCTTCTGCGGTAATGGAGCGCATAGGCCAAACCTCAGGCCATCTCGTTACTCGGTCAATTGCTGTCAAACAATAGCGAAACTCATTGCATAAAGGTAGAGGACCAATAATGTCAATGTGAATGTGACTGAAACGACCAGATGGAAGGTTGAAATCACCTAACGGAGAAGAATTGTGACGTGAGACCTTAGCTCGTTGACAAGCCTCGCAAGCGCGTGCCCACTGCTTACAATCCTTATTGACCGAAGGCCAGACATAACGCTCTGTCAAAAGGCGAGCAGTTGCACGTGCGCCAGGATGGCTTAAGTTATGAAACTTATCGAAAACTGCTTTGCGAAAGGAAGGGGTCAAATATGGACGTGGCTTGCCTGTAGATACATCACAAATAATGGAAATGTTTGTACCAGGAACGACGACGCTTGTCAACTGGAGACTGGAGCTCTCACGCATGTCTGATAGTTCTTTATCTGACTCTTGCGACTTCGCGAGGGCTTCATAGTCCTGTTCAAGAGCAATAGCTTCGACTCGTGATAAGGCGTCAGCCACGACATTGTCCTCACCTTTAATATACCTAATATCAGTTGTAAATTGACTGATAAAAGACAGCTGATTTAATTGGGCAGGGGGCAGTTTCTCCCTGCGCTGTACGAAAGCGTACAGCAATGGCTTATGATCCGTATAAATAGTGACGCTCTGAACCTCCAAAATATAGCGGAAATGCTGTACACTTTCGTACACCGCCAGCAACTCTCGATAGTAAGTCGGCCACTCTGTCTGCTTTTTAGTAAGTTTCTTACTAAAGAAAGCAAGAGGAAACCACTCACCATCGACTCGCTGTTGAAGACAGGACCCAATATGTACAGAAGATGCATCTGTAAACAGTCCAAGAGGTGCGTCATTAACCGGATGTTGCAATTGCGTAGCCCTGGACAAACTCCGTTTGCAAACTTCAAATTGCTCCAGTAGTTCAGGCGACCATGAGAATGGTTTATTGCCTTTACCATTTGTGGCAACTACTGCATCAATCAATGGAGCTTGAAATTGCGCGGCCTGGGGTACGAATCGACGGTAGTAGTTTAACATACCGAGAAAACGACGCACGCCCTGGACGGTTTTCGGAGCTGGAAAATCCAAAATAGCTTGAACGCGATCCTGAGGAGGACTTGTACCTTCTGGGCTGACATGGAAACCAAGGAAGGTAAGTTCCCGAACGCCGAAAGTACACTTCGAAGAGTTAATAACAACCCCATACTCCTGAAGGCGTTTGAAGAGGATACGCAGATGTTCGCAGTGGAGAGCCTCATTCGCAGAGAAAATAAGAATGTCATCCACGTACGGAAAACAGAAATCAAGACCCCGTGTGACCTCATCGATAAACCTCTGAAAAGTTTGACCGGCGTTTCGAAGGCCAAAGGTCATGAAGGGGAATTCGAAGAGGCCAAACGGGGTAACGATGGCTGTCTTCGGTATATCCTCTTCAAATACCGGGATCTGATGATATGCTTTTACGAGATCTATTAGGCTAAAAACCTTAGAACCCGCGAGATTATGAGCAAAATCATTTATGTGGCGGACTGGGTACCGATCAGGGACAGTTCTGGCGTTAAGGGATCGGTAGTCGCCACAAGGTCGCCAACTACTGTCCTTTTTCAAGGTCATGTGTAGCGGAGACGACCAGGCGCTCTTAGAAGGACGTGCAATGCCAGCTTGGATAATGTTGTCGAACTCCTTTTTTGCTGCTATCAACTTCTGAGGCGCCAGACGACGAGGACGACACGAAATAGGCGGGCCATCTGTAGTCTTAATGTAGTGCACAGTATTGTGAAAAACATTACGAGGGATTCCAGGAGGCCGAGTGATTTCTGGAAACTCGGCGAGCAGTTTAACAAAATTGGAATCTCCTGTAACGACAACCTTGACACTAAGCTGTTCCGACATTGCTGCAATAGCGGGTGCTGACAAATTCGTTACGCCATCCATCAACTTCTTGAGTAAAATCTGGCAAAACATGGTAATAACCTAAAAAGTCTGAGCCAATGATCGCTGTCGTAACATCAGCAACAACAAAATCCCACACAAATGCTCGTCGAAGACCAAAGTTGAGGTTTAAATGAATAGTGCCATATGTCTTAATACTACTCCCGTTAGCGGCGTTAAGTTCATAGTCCGAAGATTTTCGCGGAACTGACAACCAGCTGCGGGGGTAACAACAAAGATCCGAACCAGTGTCAATCAAAAATTGACGCTTTGTGATACGGTCAGTGATAAATAGACGGCGGCCATGATGTTGGATGGACTTGCAATCAGATGCCGCCGCTACTACTGATTGCTTGTTAGGTTTTCCGACGCCCAATTGCATGGAGCAATACACTTGCTGGCTTTCGCACCAAATGTGCGATGATACCAACAACGTTTATTGCCAGGCGTGCTACTGCGTGATGTCGACTGGCTTCTGGAAAAAGAACGGTTCCGAGATCGAACAGAAGAACCCGTCGATAAAGCAGCGACTTGCTTAGTTAATTCTTCTAATCGAGCCATAACGGTATCGAGCGAGGGCGTAGCAGCAGCAGCATATATGTTTGAAGAACTAGACTGAGCTTCCAAAATCTTGTCAGCTATATCTGCGATTCTATCAAGAGATAAGTCAGCTTGTGCAGCCAAAATCCCCTGTACATGCTGTGGTAAACGACGTAACCATAATTGCCGCAAGATGTTATCGTCCGAGAGAGCCGTTCCCGCGAGCGAGCGCAAGTGACGGAGAAATTGGGACGGTCTCCGATCCCCGAGTTCTTCGTCACTAAGAAGGCGCCTCACTCGCTGTTCCTCTGATGACGAAAGTCTGCTGATTAAGGTCTCCTTCAGCTTCTGATACTTACCTTCAGCCGGAGGGTTGACAACGATGTCCTCGATTTCGCCGGCAATCTTGTGGTCAATCTGGCTGAGGACATGACTGTACATCGTGGCATCAGTGTTGATACCAGCAAGCAAAAACTGTGCCTCAGCCTGTGCGAACCACACTGTCACCCTATCAGACCAAAAAGGGGGAAGTTTGACACTCACGCGACATACCTCGCCCTCCCGTTGAGGTTGGGATTCCTTTTGGTCGCGCAGATTACGCAAAACTGCATTTTCTGCCTCCAGGGCTGCTAAACGTGAACGTAGTTCGTCAGCCATTATAAACGAAAACACGCTACTAAAATTATAAACAAAAGTAAATTAAAATTAATTTGTATAAAATAGATGGAGAACGGACAGAAAAGAAAAATTGCTATTCCGTGGGCGCGTGATGTGGCGAAAACGTCGGGGTCACCAATTTGGGAAGTTGTATGGCCGGGTGCAATCTTGGTGGTTGCGGATGTGTTCCGTGGTAGTAAAAGGCAGGGTTCATAAAAGTAACTGACTGTACTTCTAAATATGTACACGGTTACAATATATACAAACTGGACAATAAACATAAATCGGAAATAATATTTATAAGGCTTAGAAAATAACCATACTCTCTAGCTCGGAATAAAATTCTCATCTAATTAATTTGACAACTGTCACTTAGTGAAAAACATTGTGTTTGTCAAACATAGACAAACAATCAAAGGCGGTCGCATTACAAGAACGCCACAACTGTATGGGCTAGACCCTTTGCCTTCCCTTAAATATAGGGAGAATTTAAGAAAAAAAAGAATTAAAAAATATACGATTACGCACTAGTACGTAATATATTATGCACGAGTGCATAATATGCTGCATTATGGACCTTAAAACGGTGTAATAAGAGTCAATTTACGAGCAATTGTGTTGAAAAGAATATTGTGGTTACAAAAAGTTCGAAAAATTTGTCTTGATGCGGGAATCAAACCCTGGTCCTCTGCGATCCGAGCAGATACCAAAACGAATATTATTTATACCAACTTTTCTAACATTTAAATAATGTTCAAATTAAAATCAAAATAGTAATTACTCTGTTATCTTTGGATAGAAGCGTAGCACAATAAACGCAATAACTCGCTTTAGTATAAATTCGACTTGTGCTATTCTTCAACCAAGTGTGCGATATAAAAATATGCCTACCTACTGTCCTTGTGACCTCGACGAAAAAACTTCGCAACGATCACCCAAATCCCGACATCTGACAAGGCTTAATGCTCAATTCGCAATTCGGAACCCGTCTGTTGACTTCAGAAGTTCGCGACGTTCCAATTCCCAAAACAACCCTGAATCTGTTTCATCATCGTCAATTGATGTCAGAAATTGTCTCGACGAGCCTTTAATCTAGAGTGTCGATTTTAAATCACAAAAGAATACCCCCGTGTAGGCTTCGACGAGAACTGACGTAGAAACCTTTCCCACGAAAAATACAAAAGGCATTTTTGAACTCCGCGAAGTACATCTTTCGCAATAAAATAAAATTCCTTATTTGAATGCGAAAACCACCCGCCCGACACATTAAAGAGAAAATAATACTCATAAAAACGTCGAAAAGAAATTTATCCCGCCGCGCCGCGCGGAAAAAAGAATAATTGACTTTAAACATAGGACTGGCTTTATAACAAGCACCTCCAAGCGTGTCCACTTGTAAATACGAAATCGCAAAACAAAAACAGGACGCAACGGGGAGCCTTGCTTAATACGAATTATATTTCATTTCTCTGGTCGGGAGTTCCGAGTGCTGTGACAACATTACGTTTTCGGAATGCCCGCGTGTGAACGAGTGATTTTAATGAAAACATTTCGAATAGAACTTTGTATATCGTTCCCCTATGACCCATACATTTCGTTCCCTCGGTGCTTTGCAGCTCCGTACTGTTCAATTTAAAATTGCAACCATTTTAAATTTTTGTAGTTTTATTTCAAATAATCGCAGGAAAGTGAAAAGTTTTCTTCGCCAGTCCTTTAATGTTCTGACTGCTGGGGCACAGGCTTTCCTTATGGATTGAAAAATATGGGTAGAATGGGCCATAGCCAGGCCAGGCCAGGCCAGGCCCAGCATGGTGGATGCTGGGCCAGTACTGATTGATGGGTATTAATGACTGCAGATGCAGCCGAGACCAACAGGCTTAACGTGCATTCTGAAGCACGGAGGAATTCGAGATGATATTTTTTTTGAACACCATCCAATGACCGGCCTTAGCGAACGTTACTTAGTTTTCGCAATAGCAGGCCGAGCGCGCTAAGTCACTGCGTTATAGAGCTTCTCAATTCTCGCGATTCGGAACCCGCCTATTGAAATATATGCCCTAACCAGGATTCGCGCTCAGTACCTCTTGGCCGACTGCCAGCCATCTGACCTTTCGACCAAACCGGCCGTGAAAAGTATGTATAGTATACACATCTACATATGATTCTGACCGTATAAGGTAAAATGGCAGCCATTTTTACAATCGGATGCATTTATAGAAGTAAACGCAAGCGAGCCAGCTGCATAATAGGCTCTTAGCGGAGGAAGTAATGCGAATGAGTTAGTGGCACCTGCGCGCCGCTCGCTTGGCACTAGACTAGAGAGGTGGGCACAAAGGGTGTCGTCGGCCGCTGGCGTTCAAGAGGAACACTTACTTCTCAGTCAAAAGCGGTTTTGACCGATACCCTTAGTCAAAAACAGTTTTGACTGCAAAAACCGTTCGAAGGTGGTTTTATCCGGTCATGAAATGGACTGTAATATTGTAATCATTGTAATCACTAGCCTGTAATATTGTAATCATTTTAATCACTGGCCATATTTATCTCCCTACTGCTTAAGCACACTTCAGCAGTAGGGAGATAAAGATGGCCAAAATGGTGATAAAGAAGGCAGCGAAAAACAAAACGAATTATTTTTATTTCTGCACATAAAGTTAAAATTAGTGAAACCTACTCAAAAAACACCAACTTCCCAATAAGGCTGCATGAACTCACTAAAATAACTTGCCCGGCTGTAACTCATAAAGAGACCGTCTATCTATCACAATTATATTTCCAAACTTTCACCAGAAGTCGCCGGGAGAACTTTTCACTTCATACCGGGCTTGTATAATGGCATAGTTTATTCCAATTTGACCAGCATCTTGTTATATAAGAGGAAAGTTTATTCCCACATAGAGAGGGCATATGTTCTGTTAGCCGTTGGCGGCTATCAAAGACGTGGAAAACCTAGTTATTTACGCTCAACGGATCTTCAGACTAGCCAAAATTGACAAATTTCTTCAAACGATTGCCAACCTTAACTTATTGGTAGTAAAGGACGAAGTCGATTGAGAACATTTGACATTTTGTGGTAGACTGACATGCATGGTGACTGTACGATAAATTTAGATACTAGGACTTTGGGTTTTGTAAGTTTACCGTGTATTAGGCGATGAAAATTACGATATGAGAGCAGACTAATGTGAGTATAAGAGTGATACACGAACATTTTTTTTCAGAGTTTACAGGAAAAATATATATTTGCATTATTTAAAAATGTATTCGACGAGAGATAGATAGTGACAGCAGAAAATAATAAAAATATTATATTTTATTGCCTTTACCATTTGTGGCAACTACTGCATCAATCAATGGAGCTTGAAATTGCGCGGCCTGGGGTACGAATCGACGGTAGTAGTTTAACATACCGAGAAAACGACGCACGCCCTGGACGGTTTTCGGAGCTGGAAAATCCAAAATAGCTTGAACGCGATCCTGAGGAGGACTTGTACCTTCTGGGCTGACATGGAAACCAAGGAAGGTAAGTTCCCGAACGCCGAAAGTACACTTCGAAGAGTTAATAACAACCCCATACTCCTGAAGGCGTTTGAAGAGGATACGCAGATGTTCGCAGTGGAGAGCCTCATTCGCAGAGAAAATAAGAATGTCATCCACGTACGGAAAACAGAAATCAAGACCCCGTGTGACCTCATCGATAAACCTCTGAAAAGTTTGACCGGCGTTTCGAAGGCCAAAGGTCATGAAGGGGAATTCGAAGAGGCCAAACGGGGTAACGATGGCTGTCTTCGGTATATCCTCTTCAAATACCGGGATCTGATGATATGCTTTTACGAGATCTATTAGGCTAAAAACCTTAGAACCCGCGAGATTATGAGCAAAATCATTTATGTGGCGGACTGGGTACCGATCAGGGACAGTTCTGGCGTTAAGGGATCGGTAGTCGCCACAAGGTCGCCAACTACTGTCCTTTTTCAAGGTCATGTGTAGCGGAGACGACCAGGCGCTCTTAGAAGGACGTGCAATGCCAGCTTGGATAATGTTGTCGAACTCCTTTTTTGCTGCTATCAACTTCTGAGGCGCCAGACGACGAGGACGACACGAAATAGGCGGGCCATCTGTAGTCTTAATGTAGTGCACAGTATTGTGAAAAACATTACGAGGGATTCCAGGAGGCCGAGTGATTTCTGGAAACTCGGCGAGCAGTTTAACAAAATTGGAATCTCCTGTAACGACAACCTTGACACTAAGCTGTTCCGACATTGCTGCAATAGCGGGTGCTGACAAATTCGTTACGCCATCCATCAACTTCTTGAGTCGGCAATCTGGCAAAACATGGTAATAACCTAAAAAGTCTGAGCCAATGATCGCTGTCGTAACATCAGCAACAACAAAATCCCACACAAATGCTCGTCGAAGACCAAAGTTGAGGTTTAAATGAATAGTGCCATATGTCTTAATACTACTCCCGTTAGCGGCGTTAAGTTCATAGTCCGAAGATTTTCGCGGAACTGACAACCAGCTGCGGGGGTAACAACAAAGATCCGAACCAGTGTCAATCAAAAATTGACGCTTTGTGATACGGTCAGTGATAAATAGACGGCGGCCATGATGTTGGATGGACTTGCAATCAGATGCCGCCGCTACTACTGATTGCTTGTTAGGTTTTCCGACGCCCAATTGCATGGAGCAATACACTTGCTGGCTTTCGCACCAAATGTGCGATGATACCAACAACGTTTATTGCCAGGCGTGCTACTGCGTGATGTCGACTGGCTTCTGGAAAAAGAACGGTTCCGAGATCGAACAGAAGAACCCGTCGATAAAGCAGCGACTTGCTTAGTTAATTCTTCTAATCGAGCCATAACGGTATCGAGCGAGGGCGTAGCAGCAGCAGCATATATGTTTGAAGAACTAGACTGAGCTTCCAAAATCTTGTCAGCTATATCTGCGATTCTATCAAGAGATAAGTCAGCTTGTGCAGCCAAAATCCCCTGTACATGCTGTGGTAAACGACGTAACCATAATTGCCGCAAGATGTTATCGTCCGAGAGAGCCGTTCCCGCGAGCGAGCGCAAGTGACGGAGAAATTGGGACGGTCTCCGATCCCCGAGTTCTTCGTCACTAAGAAGGCGCCTCACTCGCTGTTCCTCTGATGACGAAAGTCTGCTGATTAAGGTCTCCTTCAGCTTCTGATACTTACCTTCAGCCGGAGGGTTGACAACGATGTCCTCGATTTCGCCGGCAATCTTGTGGTCAATCTGGCTGAGGACATGACTGTACATCGTGGCATCAGTGTTGATACCAGCAAGCAAAAACTGTGCCTCAGCCTGTGCGAACCACACTGTCACCCTATCAGACCAAAAAGGGGGAAGTTTGACACTCACGCGACATACCTCGCCCTCCCGTTGAGGTTGGGATTCCTTTTGGTCGCGCAGATTACGCAAAACTGCATTTTCTGCCTCCAGGGCTGCTAAACGTGAACGTAGTTCGTCAGCCATTATAAACGAAAACACGCTACTAAAATTATAAACAAAAGTAAATTAAAATTAATTTGTATAAAATAGATGGAGAACGGACAGAAAAGAAAAATTGCTATTCCGTGGGCGCGTGATGTGGCGAAAACGTCGGGGTCACCAATTTGGGAAGTTGTATGGCCGGGTGCAATCTTGGTGGTTGCGGATGTGTTCCGTGGTAGTAAAAGGCAGGGTTCATAAAAGTAACTGACTGTACTTCTAAATATGTACACGGTTACAATATATACAAACTGGACAATAAACATAAATCGGAAATAATATTTATAAGGCTTAGAAAATAACCATACTCTCTAGCTCGGAATAAAATTCTCATCTAATTAATTTGACAACTGTCACTTAGTGAAAAACATTGTGTTTGTCAAACATAGACAAACAATCAAAGGCGGTCGCATTACAAGAACGCCACAACTGTATGGGCTAGACCCTTTGCCTTCCCTTAAATATAGGGAGAATTTAAGAAAAAAAAGAATTAAAAAATATACGATTACGCACTAGTACGTAATATATTATGCACGAGTGCATAATATGCTGCATTATGGACCTTAAAACGGTGTAATAAGAGTCAATTTACGAGCAATTGTGTTGAAAAGAATATTGTGGTTACAAAAAGTTCGAAAAATTTGTCTTGATGCGGGAATCAAACCCTGGTCCTCTGCGATCCGAGCAGATACCAAAACGAATATTATTTATACCAACTTTTCTAACATTTAAATAATGTTCAAATTAAAATCAAAATAGTAATTACTCTGTTATCTTTGGATAGAAGCGTAGCACAATAAACGCAATAACTCGCTTTAGTATAAATTCGACTTGTGCTATTCTTCAACCAAGTGTGCGATATAAAAATATGCCTACCTACTGTCCTTGTGACCTCGACGAAAAAACTTCGCAACGATCACCCAAATCCCGACATCTGACAAGGCTTAATGCTCAATTCGCAATTCGGAACCCGTCTGTTGACTTCAGAAGTTCGCGACGTTCCAATTCCCAAAACAACCCTGAATCTGTTTCATCATCGTCAATTGATGTCAGAAATTGTCTCGACGAGCCTTTAATCTAGAGTGTCGATTTTAAATCACAAAAGAATACCCCCGTGTAGGCTTCGACGAGAACTGACGTAGAAACCTTTCCCACGAAAAATACAAAAGGCATTTTTGAACTCCGCGAAGTACATCTTTCGCAATAAAATAAAATTCCTTATTTGAATGCGAAAACCACCCGCCCGACACATTAAAGAGAAAATAATACTCATAAAAACGTCGAAAAGAAATTTATCCCGCCGCGCCGCGCGGAAAAAAGAATAATTGACTTTAAACATAGGACTGGCTTTATAACAAGCACCTCCAAGCGTGTCCACTTGTAAATACGAAATCGCAAAACAAAAACAGGACGCAACGGGGAGCCTTGCTTAATACGAATTATATTTCATTTCTCTGGTCGGGAGTTCCGAGTGCTGTGACAACATTACGTTTTCGGAATGCCCGCGTGTGAACGAGTGATTTTAATGAAAACATTTCGAATAGAACTTTGTATATCGTTCCCCTATGACCCATACATTTCGTTCCCTCGGTGCTTTGCAGCTCCGTACTGTTCAATTTAAAATTGCAACCATTTTAAATTTTTGTAGTTTTATTTCAAATAATCGCAGGAAAGTGAAAAGTTTTCTTCGCCAGTCCTTTAATGTTCTGACTGCTGGGGCACAGGCTTTCCTTATGGATTGAAAAATATGGGTAGAATGGGCCATAGCCAGGCCAGGCCAGGCCAGGCCCAGCATGGTGGATGCTGGGCCAGTACTGATTGATGGGTATTAATGACTGCAGATGCAGCCGAGACCAACAGGCTTAACGTGCATTCTGAAGCACGGAGGAATTCGAGATGATATTTTTTTTTGAACACCATCCAATGACCGGCCTTAGCGAACGTTACTTAGTTTTCGCAATAGCAGGCCGAGCGCGCTAAGTCACTGCGTTATAGAGCTTCTCAATTCTCGCGATTCGGAACCCGCCTATTGAAATATATGCCCTAACCAGGATTCGCGCTCAGTACCTCTTGGCCGACTGCCAGCCATCTGACCTTTCGACCAAACCGGCCGTGAAAAGTATGTATAGTATACACATCTACATATGATTCTGACCGTATAAGGTAAAATGGCAGCCATTTTTACAATCGGATGCATTTATAGAAGTAAACGCAAGCGAGCCAGCTGCATAATAGGCTCTTAGCGGAGGAAGTAATGCGAATGAGTTAGTGGCACCTGCGCGCCGCTCGCTTGGCACTAGACTAGAGAGGTGGGCACAAAGGGTGTCGTCGGCCGCTGGCGTTCAAGAGGAACACTTACTTCTCAGTCAAAAGCGGTTTTGACCGATACCCTTAGTCAAAAACAGTTTTGACTGCAAAAACCGTTCGAAGGTGGTTTTATCCGGTCATGAAATGGACTGTAATATTGTAATCATTGTAATCACTAGCCTGTAATATTGTAATCATTTTAATCACTGGCCATATTTATCTCCCTACTGCTTAAGCACACTTCAGCAGTAGGGAGATAAAGATGGCCAAAATGGTGATAAAGAAGGCAGCGAAAAACAAAACGAATTATTTTTATTTCTGCACATAAAGTTAAAATTAGTGAAACCTACTCAAAAAACACCAACTTCCCAATAAGGCTGCATGAACTCACTAAAATAACTTGCCCGGCTGTAACTCATAAAGAGACCGTCTATCTATCACAATTATATTTCCAAACTTTCACCAGAAGTCGCCGGGAGAACTTTTCACTTCATACCGGGCTTGTATAATGGCATAGTTTATTCCAATTTGACCAGCATCTTGTTATATAAGAGGAAAGTTTATTCCCACATAGAGAGGGCATATGTTCTGTTAGCCGTTGGCGGCTATCAAAGACGTGGAAAACCTAGTTATTTACGCTTAACGGATCTTCAGACTAGCCAAAATTGACAAATTTCTTCAAACGATTGCCAACCTTAACTTATTGGTAGTAAAGGACGAAGTCGATTGAGAACATTTGACATTTTGTGGTAGACTGACATGCATGGTGACTGTACGATAAATTTAGATACTAGGACTTTGGGTTTTGTAAGTTTACCGTGTATTAGGCGATGAAAATTACGATATGAGAGCAGACTAATGTGAGTATAAGAGTGATACACGAACATTTTTTTTCAGAGTTTACAGGAAAAATATATATTTGCATTATTTAAAAATGTATTCGACGAGAGATAGATAGTGACAGCAGAAAATAATAAAAATATTATATTTTATTGCCTTTACCATTTGTGGCAACTACTGCATCAATCAATGGAGCTTGAAATTGCGCGGCCTGGGGTACGAATCGACGGTAGTAGTTTAACATACCGAGAAAACGACGCACGCCCTGGACGGTTTTCGGAGCTGGAAAATCCAAAATAGCTTGAACGCGATCCTGAGGAGGACTTGTACCTTCTGGGCTGACATGGAAACCAAGGAAGGTAAGTTCCCGAACGCCGAAAGTACACTTCGAAGAGTTAATAACAACCCCATACTCCTGAAGGCGTTTGAAGAGGATACGCAGATGTTCGCAGTGGAGAGCCTCATTCGCAGAGAAAATAAGAATGTCATCCACGTACGGAAAACAGAAATCAAGACCCCGTGTGACCTCATCGATAAACCTCTGAAAAGTTTGACCGGCGTTTCGAAGGCCAAAGGTCATGAAGGGGAATTCGAAGAGGCCAAACGGGGTAACGATGGCTGTCTTCGGTATATCCTCTTCAAATACCGGGATCTGATGATATGCTTTTACGAGATCTATTAGGCTAAAAACCTTAGAACCCGCGAGATTATGAGCAAAATCATTTATGTGGCGGACTGGGTACCGATCAGGGACAGTTCTGGCGTTAAGGGATCGGTAGTCGCCACAAGGTCGCCAACTACTGTCCTTTTTCAAGGTCATGTGTAGCGGAGACGACCAGGCGCTCTTAGAAGGACGTGCAATGCCAGCTTGGATAATGTTGTCGAACTCCTTTTTTGCTGCTATCAACTTCTGAGGCGCCAGACGACGAGGACGACACGAAATAGGCGGGCCATCTGTAGTCTTAATGTAGTGCACAGTATTGTGAAAAACATTACGAGGGATTCCAGGAGGCCGAGTGATTTCTGGAAACTCGGCGAGCAGTTTAACAAAATTGGAATCTCCTGTAACGACAACCTTGACACTAAGCTGTTCCGACATTGCTGCAATAGCGGGTGCTGACAAATTCGTTACGCCATCCATCAACTTCTTGAGTCGGCAATCTGGCAAAACATGGTAATAACCTAAAAAGTCTGAGCCAATGATCGCTGTCGTAACATCAGCAACAACAAAATCCCACACAAATGCTCGTCGAAGACCAAAGTTGAGGTTTAAATGAATAGTGCCATATGTCTTAATACTACTCCCGTTAGCGGCGTTAAGTTCATAGTCCGAAGATTTTCGCGGAACTGACAACCAGCTGCGGGGGTAACAACAAAGATCCGAACCAGTGTCAATCAAAAATTGACGCTTTGTGATACGGTCAGTGATAAATAGACGGCGGCCATGATGTTGGATGGACTTGCAATCAGATGCCGCCGCTACTACTGATTGCTTGTTAGGATTAAGGTCTCCTTCAGCTTCTGATACTTACCTTCAGCCGGAGGGTTGACAACGATGTCCTCGATTTCGCCGGCAATCTTGTGGTCAATCTGGCTGAGGACATGACTGTACATCGTGGCATCAGTGTTGATACCAGCAAGCAAAAACTGTGCCTCAGCCTGTGCGAACCACACTGTCACCCTATCAGACCAAAAAGGGGGAAGTTTGACACTCACGCGACATACCTCGCCCTCCCGTTGAGGTTGGGATTCCTTTTGGTCGCGCAGATTACGCAAAACTGCATTTTCTGCCTCCAGGGCTGCTAAACGTGAACGTAGTTCGTCAGCCATTATAAACGAAAACACGCTACTAAAATTATAAACAAAAGTAAATTAAAATTAATTTGTATAAAATAGATGGAGAACGGACAGAAAAGAAAAATTGCTATTCCGTGGGCGCGTGATGTGGCGAAAACGTCGGGGTCACCAATTTGGGAAGTTGTATGGCCGGGTGCAATCTTGGTGGTTGCGGATGTGTTCCGTGGTAGTAAAAGGCAGGGTTCATAAAAGTAACTGACTGTACTTCTAAATATGTACACGGTTACAATATATACAAACTGGACAATAAACATAAATCGGAAATAATATTTATAAGGCTTAGAAAATAACCATACTCTCTAGCTCGGAATAAAATTCTCATCTAATTAATTTGACAACTGTCACTTAGTGAAAAACATTGTGTTTGTCAAACATAGACAAACAATCAAAGGCGGTCGCATTACAAGAACGCCACAACTGTATGGGCTAGACCCTTTGCCTTCCCTTAAATATAGGGAGAATTTAAGAAAAAAAAGAATTAAAAAATATACGATTACGCACTAGTACGTAATATATTATGCACGAGTGCATAATATGCTGCATTATGGACCTTAAAACGGTGTAATAAGAGTCAATTTACGAGCAATTGTGTTGAAAAGAATATTGTGGTTACAAAAAGTTCGAAAAATTTGTCTTGATGCGGGAATCAAACCCTGGTCCTCTGCGATCCGAGCAGATACCAAAACGAATATTATTTATACCAACTTTTCTAACATTTAAATAATGTTCAAATTAAAATCAAAATAGTAATTACTCTGTTATCTTTGGATAGAAGCGTAGCACAATAAACGCAATAACTCGCTTTAGTATAAATTCGACTTGTGCTATTCTTCAACCAAGTGTGCGATATAAAAATATGCCTACCTACTGTCCTTGTGACCTCGACGAAAAAACTTCGCAACGATCACCCAAATCCCGACATCTGACAAGGCTTAATGCTCAATTCGCAATTCGGAACCCGTCTGTTGACTTCAGAAGTTCGCGACGTTCCAATTCCCAAAACAACCCTGAATCTGTTTCATCATCGTCAATTGATGTCAGAAATTGTCTCGACGAGCCTTTAATCTAGAGTGTCGATTTTAAATCACAAAAGAATACCCCCGTGTAGGCTTCGACGAGAACTGACGTAGAAACCTTTCCCACGAAAAATACAAAAGGCATTTTTGAACTCCGCGAAGTACATCTTTCGCAATAAAATAAAATTCCTTATTTGAATGCGAAAACCACCCGCCCGACACATTAAAGAGAAAATAATACTCATAAAAACGTCGAAAAGAAATTTATCCCGCCGCGCCGCGCGGAAAAAAGAATAATTGACTTTAAACATAGGACTGGCTTTATAACAAGCACCTCCAAGCGTGTCCACTTGTAAATACGAAATCGCAAAACAAAAACAGGACGCAACGGGGAGCCTTGCTTAATACGAATTATATTTCATTTCTCTGGTCGGGAGTTCCGAGTGCTGTGACAACATTACGTTTTCGGAATGCCCGCGTGTGAACGAGTGATTTTAATGAAAACATTTCGAATAGAACTTTGTATATCGTTCCCCTATGACCCATACATTTCGTTCCCTCGGTGCTTTGCAGCTCCGTACTGTTCAATTTAAAATTGCAACCATTTTAAATTTTTGTAGTTTTATTTCAAATAATCGCAGGAAAGTGAAAAGTTTTCTTCGCCAGTCCTTTAATGTTCTGACTGCTGGGGCACAGGCTTTCCTTATGGATTGAAAAATATGGGTAGAATGGGCCATAGCCAGGCCAGGCCAGGCCAGGCCCAGCATGGTGGATGCTGGGCCAGTACTGATTGATGGGTATTAATGACTGCAGATGCAGCCGAGACCAACAGGCTTAACGTGCATTCTGAAGCACGGAGGAATTCGAGATGATATTTTTTTTGAACACCATCCAATGACCGGCCTTAGCGAACGTTACTTAGTTTTCGCAATAGCAGGCCGAGCGCGCTAAGTCACTGCGTTATAGAGCTTCTCAATTCTCGCGATTCGGAACCCGCCTATTGAAATATATGCCCTAACCAGGATTCGCGCTCAGTACCTCTTGGCCGACTGCCAGCCATCTGACCTTTCGACCAAACCGGCCGTGAAAAGTATGTATAGTATACACATCTACATATGATTCTGACCGTATAAGGTAAAATGGCAGCCATTTTTACAATCGGATGCATTTATAGAAGTAAACGCAAGCGAGCCAGCTGCATAATAGGCTCTTAGCGGAGGAAGTAATGCGAATGAGTTAGTGGCACCTGCGCGCCGCTCGCTTGGCACTAGACTAGAGAGGTGGGCACAAAGGGTGTCGTCGGCCGCTGGCGTTCAAGAGGAACACTTACTTCTCAGTCAAAAGCGGTTTTGACCGATACCCTTAGTCAAAAACAGTTTTGACTGCAAAAACCGTTCGAAGGTGGTTTTATCCGGTCATGAAATGGACTGTAATATTGTAATCATTGTAATCACTAGCCTGTAATATTGTAATCATTTTAATCACTGGCCATATTTATCTCCCTACTGCTTAAGCACACTTCAGCAGTAGGGAGATAAAGATGGCCAAAATGGTGATAAAGAAGGCAGCGAAAAACAAAACGAATTATTTTTATTTCTGCACATAAAGTTAAAATTAGTGAAACCTACTCAAAAAACACCAACTTCCCAATAAGGCTGCATGAACTCACTAAAATAACTTGCCCGGCTGTAACTCATAAAGAGACCGTCTATCTATCACAATTATATTTCCAAACTTTCACCAGAAGTCGCCGGGAGAACTTTTCACTTCATACCGGGCTTGTATAATGGCATAGTTTATTCCAATTTGACCAGCATCTTGTTATATAAGAGGAAAGTTTATTCCCACATAGAGAGGGCATATGTTCTGTTAGCCGTTGGCGGCTATCAAAGACGTGGAAAACCTAGTTATTTACGCTCAACGGATCTTCAGACTAGCCAAAATTGACAAATTTCTTCAAACGATTGCCAACCTTAACTTATTGGTAGTAAAGGACGAAGTCGATTGAGAACATTTGACATTTTGTGGTAGACTGACATGCATGGTGACTGTACGATAAATTTAGATACTAGGACTTTGGGTTTTGTAAGTTTACCGTGTATTAGGCGATGAAAATTACGATATGAGAGCAGACTAATGTGAGTATAAGAGTGATACACGAACATTTTTTTTCAGAGTTTACAGGAAAAATATATATTTGCATTATTTAAAAATGTATTCGACGAGAGATAGATAGTGACAGCAGAAAATAATAAAAATATTATATTAATTCGCAATACTTAAAAATATTCACAACCGGCCAGGATGTTCAAAAATAAAAAGGATTTATACAGTAATTTATACAGATTGAACATTTTTAACTAATTAATACGTGACAAGTTAAATTGAGAGACTTTGAAAATTGAGATAAACAGTCACTCGACTTAAATGTGTGAAAACTTATGAAAATAACAGCTCTTTTCGTATTGTAGGTATTTAATTTAAGCCCCACTTAAAATCTTTCTACTGAAGTTTCGAACCTAAAGTGCTTTTCACCAACGAATCCAGATTTAAACTACTTATCCTATGCAGATCCGATAAATATTAGATATAGGTACGTACACTCACAAAACCAAATAGAACGAGTAAATCGGACCATTGAATGCCAACTGTAGTCATGCATAAATGATTTGAACTAGTTCTCGATTCTACGTTTTATTCTGCACCTAAAATGTCAAAATGCCAACATATCCATTTAGAATTCGAATGATTTAAGAGCCCGTTATACCAACTTCAGAATTTTTATTACCTATTGAATAATGCCACTGTGTAATATAAATTGCAAAAACCGTTTATTTACTTTAGATGAGAAATTGGTGAAGGATATAAAGGCGATCCCGCGTAGATCGGTACAAGGAAAGTTAGGAAGAAGAAAAAGAAATAAGTCCTAGGTGATGAACATAATATTTCATAATAACATCATTTTGTTACACGTTGCTTATTGGTTATAAGAGGAATGCTGCTGACTATGACTATTACTCATCGCTGTCTTTACCCTTAGTTCCATTGCACGACACCCACGGGAGAGATGGGGTGGTGATAATTGTATTCTTCTTTGTCGTCACCACACGGTACATATCCATTCTTGAATATTAGGAAGATTAACTAGTAGCCTCGCTCCTTTATTACAGTAGATATTAAAATTCATAGCAATCTTTTAAAAAAAGTAACGCCAATCTTCGCGGCAACTCCACATGAGCCTGTTTCCATAAAGTCTGCGCAAGCAAAGGCATCCAGTCTCCGCAAGCCGACAGAAACTGCCGCATTAACTCCTAGTTAGAATGTTGCAAAACTGAAAAACGCAGCACTATTTGTCACGCCGACTTTGCGTCGCGGATAATAACTTCACGCTGAGAAATCCCGCACCACCTCTTTGTCACATTTTACAAAGAAAAAGTGTGCCCCTTTATTTCATTTTGTCGTTTGGCTTTCGCGGAGATTGCAAAAAAGGCGGGAAACGTTCAAGTGGATCCGCCGGAGACACCCGCTGGTACGCAAATAACCCCAAGAATCTAAGGTTTGTTGGCAATTTGGCTTTTGAGAAAAATTATGCATGCATCACAATACATACCGGAGGGCCAGTGTTGCTAGCTTCAAGTCATACGTTTTGCCACATTTTGACAAATGGTAATAATAACTTTAAAGTTACGTAGTACTGAGCACTAGAGCCGAAAATACGAGCCGAGTGAGATGTATAGAATTGCGGTTGTTCGTCCTCTTCTATTAGGGTTGTTTGTCCTCTTCTAATGACAATTGTTATGTCAACTTTTGTCGGGGGGCAATTGCAAAAAAGGGACAGAGAACTGCACTCTGGCTATCTCACTCGGCTCTCTTCGGCTGTTTTACTATAACACTGTTTTGATAGTGCTCAGACCTGATATATTAATATTACGTCCATGATTTAGTGTGAGACCTAAAACTTACCAGGCCACTGTATAAATCAATATTCTTATTTGTAAATAAATAATTAAATATTTCTTACACTGACATCTATATTCTAGCCCAAAGTGAGTAGCATAGCACTAGTATTACGGATTCTAAATAACGGACATTTTTTTACATACCATGGTAATTTAAAATATAATCATTGAAAATATACTCTACATAAACATATAAACAACCATGTTCAACACATAATATATTTTTTTATTGTCTACTATAAAAATATAATAGCTATTTTAATTTGACTTGTATCAATATTGTGATATTCTTTTAAAAATTACTACTTAGCTCCACAAAATTTTAACAGAACTAATTTCATAGCACAGAAAATGTTAAGCAATATGTCATTTATTTCTGTCAATCAATCAATTCACTTTCATTTTCATTCAATACATTCTGAGCAGTAAAAAGAGAAAGTAATCCCGGGGATTGGGCCCGAACACGCGAAAAAGATATTGGAAGCCATCCGCGAAATAGGCGCGTTTTATTCTGTAGAGATTATGGGTGATACATCAAAAACGTTAAACTATAAAAGAAATAAATTATTATCACTTCCATTGCTCCGTTGTCCGTTCAACTGGAACACGGTATAATTTAGTGCGCATACACGCTCAGTTTGGCATCACTTCAGTCCAAGAGTAATGTTTACGATTACACTGGGCCCGTGCAGCTTAAAGCTTAAAGATTCTGCGTGAAACCTTCTGTGAGCCATTCTCTATTCCAATTAATTTTGTATAATTGGAATAGAAATAGGCAATCTATGAAAATTTAGATATTACACTTTCAACATGATTAGGCCGTGTGGTGACGGCAGAGTAGAATACAATTGTCACCACCCCAAATCTCTCCGGTCGGTGTCGTACAAGGCGACTAAGGATAAATCAGTGATGAGGAATGGGCAGCAGCGTTCCTCTTAGCCTCGCTAGTTCAACTCTGCCTACCCCTTCGGGGATATAGACGTGAATTATGTATGTATGTATGTAACATTATTAGGGGAAGGCATCCCAAGGCGAGTATAATGCCTAAAATGGGTACGATCGAAAAACTGTAATTTTAAAAATCTATAATGTTGTGAAAAAATGAATTGATAAAATGAGTCTCTGCCTGAATATTTGGGTATATGTAAAAAAGCGGGCACTCTGGTATGTAAAATAATACCGATAGACGGTAATAGGATTTCTCCCTAATACATAAAATCGCTTATGTGGTTGGAGAAAAGTGAGTGTTAATACACCTCACACTTATTTGGGGATTGATAGGCGGATTTATTTACGTAATACGTTTGTATTTATACACCTAACTCTTAATATAAAATTATATCACTTAGCGAATAACACAAAAAAATACACCAACCAGTGAATAAATAGGTTTGTATCAAGTATATAAAACGTGCCAATAATATGAAGTAGGCCGATAAAACGTTCATTCTTTCAACTCGCTTCTCTTAGAAGTAATAAAATACAAAAAAAAGGTATTACTTCCTCAAGCAACTTTCTCGCGGAATAATTGAATAAGCCTAGGAATTGAGTGGAGTATAGAATCATTCATAGTCAATTTTAGCTCAATATTTTCATTCACTTCATTCCTATTTGTATTCATAGGGAAATTTCACTGAATAGATAAACGGATAAAAAGGGTTTTCCGCATTACAGTGGAGCCTGACGAATGGTAGGCGGGCGCCGGCGCTGTACCTATCTGTAAATTTGCCACGATGCTCTTCAATTTACCTAGTCTCGTAAATACTCTAATATATCACAGTGGGTCCTGGGGACTCCTTTGATACCCGTCTGACAGAAATACGCTTAAATTACTATTAAGAGATTTTCTGTTTAAGCTGGGTCTTGATATTAAACACCAATTATTATCATCATCACCCTGCCCTTATTCCATCCTATTTGGAGTCAACGCTGTATATCCTTTTTCTTCACTCTATTCTGGTACTCTTCATCGCCTTATCCACACCAATCATTCATACATCACAGAATCCATTAAGTTATTCAAGAGTCTTCCTTTACTTCAACGTCCATCAACACTCATGTGCATATCCATACCCAGCTAAACGACTCCCTTTAAATTTTCCGCCACTTTCAGACTTCGTCTTGCATACTATTTCCTTATCTTATCCATTTTTGCCACTCCGCACATCCATTTTTTTAAACACATATTGATGCTAAGCACCTATACTGATTAAAATCAAATATTCATAAGAAATCGTGGAAAAATCTGTAATTCCAGTAGGTACTTACCTACTACGGTATTAGACTACGCAGGTCCGCTACGAAAGCCAAGAATGCTACGTTTTCGTAGAAATTGTAGTGCACATGCACCAACCAAGGCGATTGCTTTCCACTGAATTAATCCACGCCAATATGGTTGGGGTCAGTTATAATTACATTATTATCTGGTTCTCAGAAGGTGAAATTTCATTGTTTGAAGGTACGGTGGTAGTGGAAGATTTCTTTTGAAGGAATGAGCGGAATTTTACAATTAAGTCTTCATATTGTTGAAACAATTCGCGCTCCTTGAAATTGAAACATAATATTTAAGTACAGCCAACATCGAGAGATTTAGGTAAAACTATATTTCGCAAGCAGGATATTTAACTGTATTCCTTGTCTATACACCATAATATGACCTGATATAATGTAGAAGACATCAGTAAACAAAACTTTGTGACAGTTTCATCTTCATGTTTCTTAACAAATATTTATTAACGTTTGTGAACATTTTTAAACAGCAGTGTGGCAGCACCTTATTACCTGAGACCATTATTTTCTCAATTGGTTTTACTATAGACGAATTGTGGATGTTAATCGATTAAAGATATTTGACAGTTTTGTATAGTCTAATGTGTTGTTGACTGTATAAGTTTGTAATGATTTGCAAAATACATTAGGTACCTATATTATTACTTCAGACTTTCTTTTTAAGTTATACGGTTTGTTTGATTTGTTTTAAGAATATCTTCATTTGAAAACCTTAAATTTCATAGTGCCTTAAATTATTAAGATATTTTAGTCGCATAACGCCCAATTCACAAAATGTCACGCAGTGACGCAAAACATCCCTTTTACAAAAAGTTTCATTCTGTCCCAGGTCTAACACACAATTGTTCCGGAATTAAAATTTTCCTCGCAAACAACACAAGGTTGAGGTTTACAAAGTTAAATCAAGTATCAAGATTGTTTTTGTAAACTTAATTTTCTGCTCCTCCATAGGTACAGACGGATTACGGGTCAAGTTTAAACTTTTCCTGAATTTATTTAAAGTCCAGGTGAATTTTGTGTGAAGTTCGCAGTCTACCCATACAACTATAACTGAGCATATTTCCGTATTCAAATAAAGATAATAAAATAAGGTATACGAACTCCTTGATACCTATACAAAATTTTCTGACACAAAAGTTTCTTTTACTTTGTTTTCAGTGAGATGTTGGACCCCATAGAGGACAATAATACTACGGGAACATTGGACATTTTGTCGGCATTATTTTGTTTTGGATAGTTTTCATTTTTAAATTATAAGCCTCCCATTAAATTAAAGATAAAAAAATAGATTATGTTGTTTGTACTGCGTTTTTTTTTACCTACACTGCCATCAACCGAGCTATCCCATTTTACTTAGCTCCGCTATAGAACAAAACATTTTCATCCCACCATCTCGGAAAAAGCGTTTTTGCTCTTCGATATTTGAGTGCAAAAGCCGTTTTTATCCTCTAGAGGATAAAGTAAATTTGAATTGAGAACATCGTGTGCAATGAGTTTGTGAATTCAAAACATCATTATAACTATTTATTTCTACCTCCATGGTGCCGAAATTATCATGCAACCTATTTTAGACTCGGAACCTTCTTGGTGTATTTTTTTTGTAATTTGCTTTGCGCGCGCCATTTTCTTTTCACGTCATTTTGTTAAAAGCTAGGAGTTCCGTGACGGTCAATCAGCTTGGCGTCAATCTTGCTTTAAACATTTTGGTCGTCTACAACGCTTGCTTGATGCTTGAGTCAAGCATTTAAAAGCTTTTTAGGTTTGTTTGATTTGTTTACGCTAGCAATGGAACAAAAACATACAGAAAATCAACGTGCTTGACTCAAGCTGATTGACCGTCTCGGAACTCCATTAGGGACGGTAATTCTTACAGGTGTGTCTGGATGAATTTTGCGGGTGTGGCTGGGTGGATGGGTGGGTGTTGGAGATGTGTCTGGGTGAATGGGTGTTTTGTGGGTGTGTCTAGGCGAATGGGTGTTTTGTGGGTGTGTCTGGGTGAATGGGTGTTTGGTGGGTGTGTCTGAATGGATGGGTGAGTATTGTGGGTGTGACTGGGTGGAATTTGTGGGTATCTGAATAGATGTTGTGGGTGTGTCTGGGTGATTAGATATTTTGTGGGTGTTTCTGGGTGAATGGGTGTTTTGTGGGTGTTTCTGGGTGATTGGGTGTTTTGTGGGTGTCTCTGGGTGATTGGGTGTTTTGTGGGTGTTTCTGGGTGAATGGGTGTTTCGTGGGTGTTTCTGGGTGAATGGGTGTGTCTGATTGGATGGGTGTGTATTGCGGGTGTGAATGTTGTGGGTGTTTCTGGATGGGTGTTGAGAGTGTGTTTGGGTTAATGGGAGGGTGTTGTGGAAGTTTCTGGGTGAAAACAGAAACTGTTATTTTTTTTTTGTATTTTCAATTTCCTCATTGGGGGAGATGAAAAGTTACGTGTTGCACTCGAGTGCAAAGATTTTTCACCTTGTGCTCTTTTGATTCCCTCGCTATCGCTCAGAATTCTAATTTTAGAATCCTTCGCTAGCCCAGTCATCAAAATTGAGCACGCGGTTAAAAAACAACTTTGCACTCACGCACAACAAATAACTATTAACTACAAGTCCGCGCGGAAATATAAAATATTTCGTGTGGTTTTGACTAAACATTAAAAGTTTACATTTTGCACTAAACAGACCAAACTTTGTTTTTAAGCTACTTACTTAAACATCAAAGTCAACTTAACATTTAAGTTACAGATCCAGACTCGCAGACAGACTCAAAGTGCACACGGTTAATATATTCGGGTATAAGCCAGTCACTTTGATCTGCATACATTTCTGAAACCACATGTATAAAGTTTTCTACAGTTAAAGTTTCATCACTAGCCCTTTAATGTCCCCACTACTGGGGCACGGGCCTTTCCTATGGATGGTAGAACATACGGAGATTGGGCCATAACCCACCACGCTGGTCCATCGCGGGTTGGTGGGTATTAACGAACGACTACAGATGCAGCCGGGACCAACGGCTTAACGTGCCTTCCGAAGCACGGAGGTACTCGAGACAGTAAATTTTTGGTCACCCATCCGATGACTGGCCTTAGCGCATATTGCTTAGTTTGCGCAATCGCAGGCCAATTTCTAACTAATTCTTAATACCAATTTTTTTCTTCGTCCAAAGCAGGTATTTGGTGAAGGCAGTCGCCCCGACTACGCAGGATGCGCGTTCGATTTTCGCATCAGGACAATGATTCTTCCCAATTTTTCTGACCTCTTTGTAGGTATTACTTTAAATATATTAGACAATTTTGACTCTACACGTTTTGTAGAAAGGCTTCAACATCATTTTTGTAAAACAATAGTCTGTTTCAAGACTGTCGCAACCATAATCTGCCTACCTGCTAATGAGTAACTTCAACCTGTTCTCATTAGGAACGTTTATAAACTGTAGATGTGTGGCAACCACATGCATTGTGGCGCCAGTAATCTATTCGGGTTAAAGTGTTTAATGTTGTCTTGTAGGTGAATGTTTTCTTGATACAATCAACGGCATAAACTTATTGACCTTTAAGATTAACAAATATTTCGTCGACTCAGAAGATCAATCACGTCACAACTAAAGCAGAATAACATGCAGCACAACTAACATACATACATAAAATAAACCCCCGAAGGCGTGGTCAGATGTCACACATCTGTTTTTACCCATGTTTTACCAATTATGTTAGCTCCCATGTAATAGGTGGCGAGTCTATTGCCATCCATTGGGTACGTAAATAGCTCGAGGGGCTCACTAACGCAGTGGTATAGCGCGCTTGGCTTTGCGTTAACTAATCAATGTTCGCTAAGGCCAGGTCATTGGATGGGTGACTAAAAATGTATTATCTCGAGTTCCTCTGTGCTTCGGAAGGCACGTTAAGCTGTTGGTCCCGAATGCATCTGCAGTCGTTAATACCCACCAACCCGCACTGTGCCAGCGTGCTCCAGCGTGGCCCATTCTCCCTATATTCTTCCATACGTATGGAAACCTAGTGCCCCAGCAGTGGGGGCATTAAAGGGCTGGTGATGATGATGGGCATATAGGCAATAGGTAAATCACAAATGCTACCCGCCGTCACCACGCGCGAAATTCTTCACTGCTTAAACTAGTAGATCTGTAAAACACTCAAAAGCGCTTAAACTTATTAATTAATATCACTGTAATATCCATGTTTGTGTACTGTAAAGCCTTGTGGTGACGGCAGAGTAGAATACAATTGTCACCAATCCAAATCTCTCCCGTGGGTGTCGTGCAAGGCGACTAAAGATAAATCAGTGATGAGGAATGGGCAGCAGCGTTCCTCTTATACCACATAGAAAAGTACTGCGACTTTTGTGCCCGATAAATGTCAATAGGCTCGCCACCTATTACATGAGACCTAACATAATTGGCGAAACGTACGTCATTAGATCACCTCTGTCTACCCCTTCGGGGATATTTGCGCGAATTATGTATGTATGTACCAGTGGCGTGGCGTGAAAAAACAAGTTAGGCAAGCCACAACTATATGAAGCCTCTTATGGTTTAAGCATTAACTTTTAACACCGCCTGCTAGGACTAGGCTACAACTGTTCAACGCCATCTAGTGACGAAGCGGAGAACTACGTTGCCACTTTTGCGTGCTTGTGCTTTGTTTTATACAGCCAGAAAGAGAGATCATTATACAAACAAAAGCCGTGTTAATAAGGGAAGGACGATTCAACCCGGTCCGGAGCGGCTTGCAGGAGCGGCGCACGACCGCGATATTGAGTGCAGTTCACAAAAGAAATTCCGCTTTTATGGCTATTGCAATAAGATCTAAAATATTTACTTTTGACGGAACTTGTTTTCGTGGGAGTTTATTACTAATGTGTGCGTGTGTCGTAGTGTATCGATGCCGGCTTGATGCCGGCTTGTAGGCAAACTTTAGGTACTATTTCGCGTTGCGTGCGCCTGACAAGACTACGCTTGTCTGTGTGCGTGCAGGCGCTGTATAGCAGGCGTCCATAACTCGATATTTAGCGAGTTAGTTGAAGGAATCTAGAGAGCGGGAGCGAATTGTATGTACCTGTGTTGCATATTGTTTCGCGCGCGTTTAATACTGTTATGATAAGATTATATTGATGAATTTTTTTTATTTGCTTATAAAATGGTATTGTACTTGAATTATGGTAATGATTTTTTATGCTCGCTCGTTTGGTACGGCTGTTGGGAATCGGGTTATATGGACGCTCCGCCACTGGTATGTACTGTAATATCTGTTCCTATACCTCCATTTTGTACATTTTTCAATTCACGTCAATGTAATATGATCTCTAACTTGTTCTTGTTGTATAACTTAATTAGTAGCATGAAACCTATTTAGACGTAACCTAAATATTTTATTACAATAATAATTAATAAGGAATTTTAATCTCAGCTCGTATAGACAGGCAACGTTGATTAAAACGAGTTGATGTAAAATATTTAACAAGTTTTACAGCCAGCGTTCCTCTTATTGCGATGTAAGTGCCTGATTACATGGGGCCTAATATAATTGGTGAAACGTGGGTGTTAATTCACCTCTGCCTATCTTTATCATCACCAGCCCTTTAATGTCCCCACTGCTCGGGCACGGGCCTTCCCTATGGATGGAAGAATATAGAGAGATTGAGCCATAACCCACCACGCTGGCCCAGTGCAGTGCATTAACTACAGATGAAGCCGGGACCAACTGCTAATCGTGCCTTCCGAAGCACGGAGGAACTCGAGATAATAAATGTTTGGTCACCCATCAATGACCGGTATAAGCGAATATTGCTTAGTTTACACAATCGCAGGCCAAGCGCGTTATGCCACTGCGCTAGCGAGGTCCTCTCCCTCTGCCTATCCCTTCGGGGATAAAAAGGCGGGTATGAAGAGAATGGAGAAAACGGACGAGGAAAGTGAATTGGATACTCAAGTTGAAAGCCCATTAAAAAGAGCCAGGTCAAGATTACCCGAAACCGTCAGAATCATAAGTAGATGAACAATTTAGTACCTACCCTGTCATGCCAATGGCAGTATTCCTACAGTGTTATATATGAGCCATTGTATTAAAAAATATTATCGTGACAGGGCTAAAGTTTTAAATGAAACAACTTTAATAGATTTCAATCGCATATCGCCTGTTTGGTATTGTTATTATTTAAAAAACCCGACATTTCCGTACCTATTGTTTTATTTATTTATTTTCAAGGGAAACATTCTTTGCATATTTACTTATAAATAATTTACACTATATGTCACAATTTAGTTTCCACAGTTTGTATCAAATGCTCGGACAAATACAAGAAAGCATTAGGCGCTATAGTGTTCATCAAACTTTTACTTATAACTGCGTGCTGACATTAGTAGGTAACTAGTTAAAACCGGAAACCGGTTTCGTCGAATGATCAGTTCCGGTTCGCGGTTTTTTATTTAGGTTTTACAGCCGCTCACCTGACACCAACGCTCTTTAGGTATACTGCTTTTGGTGGTTTACCTTCCACAATTCGGTTCCCTCAAGGTGTTTATTGTTAAACACCGGGCAATCTCCCTTAGCTGACTCTTAAGAAACCCTTGGTGGGAGTCGGAGCTGGCACATTCTACGTATTTTTTTCCAAAGCACAAAATAGTATTAAAGGGAAATTGTAAGTATCCGGGAAAAGTGGGTCTCACAAAAAATAAGTGGGTGGGAACAATTTGAATCCGAGTACGTGGAAGGCAAAACAATTACTTAGTTTGCAAGGAAAGGATTTCTACTCGAATTCGGGGCGGACGAACGGTTATATTCACGTGTACTTTAAATAAACTTTTCTGCTTTGGGCGAATGAGCTTTTTTAAATAAAGGTAAATGGTGCTTCTAGGAAAATTGCTCGGTGTAGAATAAGCACTTTGAGGCATGCTTACGAATGGTGGATGTCAAACCTCAACAACGAACAGGCACATCCAAAGAGAGTTGTTGTCAAGCCGGCTGTAAAACCTTAGTCAAACCCTTGAAAGAATCCGGAAATCCATCATCACCAACCATTTAACGACTCTTGGGTCTAGGCCTTCCCTTTAGATGGAATATTCTTCCATCCACAGTGAAGCCTGCGCCTCCAAGCTGCATACACCAAGCTAACCCAGAGGGGATTGGCGGGCGAACCACAGAGGAAACGGAGACAATATATTTTAGGCTAACCATACCGAATATACCTAATAAGATTTTACTCAATCTAAGGCTGAGCCCGGTAGTGCACTAGTTCCTCCAATTGTGTTTGGTACCATGTAATAGGGGGCGAGATACATCTTCAAAATGCAGCAGAAATCATGTATGAGATAGCTGCTTAACCAGAGTAATCATTTAAGTATCGTATTATACATAATATATTTATGACGAAGAAGCTATAATAATTACATAAAATTACATCAAGCTTGAAATAATTGTAAACGAACCATTTTAGACTAACGGCAATATTTTTCCGATCGAACAGAAATAAATGGTAAAGACACATTGGAGATGACGCAACTTAATTAATTTATGTTAATTAGGTTCCGTTCGCGGATATTTCAGTCGACTGATTGAAAAATGCAAATGGAATACTGTTCAACAATTGAATGATCAAATATATGAAAATTGACGCATTTTGTCCAGTTTCCGACGCAAATGTGTACACCTACGTAGCAGAATATAAGTCGCCGCGATAAAATTGCTTCATTTTTTTTTCATTTATAACTAGATTCTGGCCGCAACATTTCCTATCGTATGAAAGCTATATTGGGTACATTACAATCCAAGGCAAGATTCGTTTTCTTTGTTTTCGTTGTTGCATAAACAATATCTGTGTATCTTGCAGTGTGGCGACGGGACGAGCAGAATATAATTGTCACACCCATCACCCACCTCTCGAGCTCCTACAAGGCGACTAAGAGTAAAGACAAGGATGACCATTGTGAGCAGCAGCGTTACCATTGCGCCTTATACCACCTAGAAATATACTGTCGCTTACGTGCCCAATAGATGACCCTTTTACATGGGAGATAACATAATTGACTTCACTGACACCAAAATAATTATTGTAGTGAAATTAATTTGAGACTCTTCTTTCTTTTCCCCTTGTTCTGCTCAAGAAAAAGGTTTAATTTAGTTGGTTGGTGGTTTAAGTTAGTTTTGGTGCATAGTTAACTCACCCAATTATTAGAAATATCAGTCTGATATTTAACATCCATAAAAAGTTATGGGAAAAAAAATTTCGCTCCTAAAACTTCAATTTAACATCTATAATACATCAATATTCATATAGATTCATACGAAAAATACTACTTAGCAGGCTGACGTACGTGCCCAGCGCGAAACTACGAACAAAGTTACTGGTAAATCAACAATTACTTGGAGTATAGTTACTTCATCGGGCGGGAAAGTTTAAACTCCATCGGAGCTAGGAAAACTAACTCTGCTAATTCCCTTGACCTCGCCTGACTTGAGCAGCAGTATAGACAATCTGCAACGCGGCTGATGTTATTGCAACTAAAATGTAAGTACACGAAACTAATGTACATACATACATACGTAAATCACGCCTATATCCCCGAAGGGGTAGGCAGAGGTGAACTAGCACCCACGTTTCGCCAATTATTTTAGGTCCCATGTAATAGGTGACGAGCCTATTGCCATTTATCGGGCACAAAAGTCGCAGTACATTGCTATTGCTAGGTAGTATAAGAAGAACGCTGCTGCCCATTCCTCATAATTGATTTATCCTTAGTCGCCTTGTACGACACCCACGGGAGAGATTTGGGTTGGTGACTATTGTATTCTACTCTACCGTCACCACACGGCCTAATAGTTACGGCATTCGATTGTAATGGATACATATCCCACTCGTAGATAAGGGGTAGCACAGCTCGGAAAAAAGCCACTTCAAACCCTTCCATCGAGCACTCGATGTACAAAATAAGTAAAAAGAAGGTTTTAGTTAGGAAAGGAGAATTTATTTGCCCATCAAAATGAAGGCTAATGTAAGTCTTCAATAAGATATTATCATGAGTTGAGATTAACCTCTTTTCGTGGGGAACTAGCGTCGATCTTCGACAAAGAATAATGACCCTATTATTTACTAGACTGACACTTCATTAAGCACTTCTGGCACATCTTTCGTTACTTCTAGGCACATAATATTTATCCCAATCTTTGCTCATCAGGAGTTTAATATAGTATAAAAATATTATATTAAAGGTATAATAAAGGCGCCGTGTGGTGACGGCAGAGCAGAATACAAATGTCACTACACTCCTGTGGGTGTGTGGGTGTCGTACAAGGCGACTAAGGGCAGCAGACAGCGATGAGTAATGGGCAAGCATTCCTTTCAAACCACCTAGCAATATACTGCGATTTATGTTCCCGATACATGGCAATAGGCCCGCCAACTATTACAGTGGACCTAACATAATTGGGCGAAAAATGTACTAGGATGACTAGTTTAATAGAACAAGTCTCTTTAAACAAACCTACTGATTGATCGACTTATGATATTGATTACATCTGTAATTATTTACTTCAAACTACATAATTTTTAACACTATGCTGGGATATGAAGTATGTCTTATTGCCGTTCTAAGGGCCCGGTTATCACAGAATTGGTAGACGATTTACCGAGAACGCGTGTGGCACACATTCTTGGAAAAATATATAAGTATAACCTTAATAGGCTTAGTGCGGCACCCGCCAGAGAAAACTGTACTTATTCTACTACTTATTCCGGCCTGCCTGTTTAGTTAGTTTTATTTCAAATGTAAATTACCAAATTATACCACATAAATATACATATTGGTATATATGGTTTCGCTTCTATAACACAAAAAGGTTTTTTTATAAGTTGCGCACCATATTGAATTAAATACTACCTACCGGACCGATCGGTTTGTGAGCGTCTCTCAGCTGAAATGATGAAATATATATTATTTTCCATTATAAAATTAAATACAGAAGGACAAATCTTTATAGAATTAAGGCAAAAGTAAAACTTGCTAAGTATTCAATATCTAGTGGCTTTACCATTATTAATGGTGACGTTTTGCTAAACTATGTCAAATGAAGAATCAGAATAAGACCGTGCCCTAGCTTATGAGCACGTTGCGATCGTCAGCCTACCACATACATGCGAATATTTACATGAAGAAAATTTAGGCTTCTCGGTACATTCCCAAGGTCCTTCTTAGCACAAACAAGTAAGTGCGTGGCACCCATGACCCAAATACGGAACAGCGGCGTCTCGAATCCGATCGGTACCAATCTCCGAAACGAAACCGTTATCTGCTAACGTCTCGCGTTTTGTTGAATTAGTAAGAGGGTACGGACAAATGGCTATGTAAGGAACTGGAAACGGTCTCAGGCTCGGGCTGAAAGCGATAGTGCCCACTAGTTACGATAATAAATAGGGGCTTAGCGCTGGCAAATGGCCGATTAGGGCATTCTTGACTACAACACGGGCATTCCGATAAAGTTAGCGTTTGCTTCCAACGGGCCTCCCGGGGCTTAGTGCCGCGCATACATCACTCCAACGGCGCATCTCTCTCATACTAAGTGTTAAGCGGAAGGATTGATGCAACTCTTCGCGGGCGTACCTAACCGCTACGGACTCGCCAGGTTCTGATACCATGGTTTATTTTAACCGAAATAAGGAAATGTTCGCCTAATATGTTATATTTGTTCGTTATTTTTTAAATAATTGTAAGTACCTAATTATGATTTTATTTTAATTTGAACATTATAGGTATAAATAAATGGTAGAAAAAATAGCACTGCAACAGGAGAAATCATTTTCCGTTTTTTTTTTATTTAATGTATTTGTATCATGTAAGTATCTATTACATAGGTACTATTAGAAAGAAAATACGTAGTATGTACTACAAATACAAAGAAAAAGGGATAAGAAAATGTAAGTGTGTATTAATTCACCTCTGCCGTTGAATAATGATGATGTATGTATACCTAACCACCAAAATCTTTCTACTAATTTTTCTAACATTTATATAATGTTAAAATTAAAATCGAATAATGTATGTATACAATGTACTTGATTGTTCCATCAGTTAATTTTCTCTAACTGGTAAGTGAAATCTACGTATGTACTGATAATTTATTCATTTCTATGCTTTGGAATGTACAATAGATCATCAATTCCGTTGTGGACCGTCAACTCTATTAAAAACAATGATCCACCATAGCACAAAATGAATTTTCAAAACATCTGGTCATTAATGATATCACCAATTATTAATAATGTATCGCGGTGTTCCTACACAGAATTTTAATTGGAATTTTAACGCAAATCGTTTAATTATACAGTAATGATAAGGACAAAACGTTTATTAACAGAATTCGCTCGACTCCATTTGCCGAGATTTTCCCATTATACCTTTCATTAAGGACAATTGAAGAAATTAAAAGCTTATTGTTTCATTAAGTTAATTTTGTGAATCCATTTCTGTGTCTACTACGCCTGTCTTTACTTAAAAATTAATTGATATCATAGTTGAAGAATCTTAAGCAACGATATCTTAGAGAATTGGTTGATCAACGATTTCAAGATCTGCTTTTAAGTATAAATTTACAGGGTTATAAAGTCTGAAAGTTACGTCAGTATATTATATAACAGATTTTTTATAACAAATTAGAAAAGTTTGGACATGGGACGAGGAGGGATCGATGATTTTTTAATTTTTTTATATCTTTATATATTTGGTTTTTCAACATCTTTTCGCTGATCGTTTACACCAAGTCTACAGTCGTTTACACAAACGTTTTATACATTCCCAATGAATTACCAGCTAGAATGATTAATAAACATTGTAATATCTTTATCGAAGTTTCAAATTTCCTATTGTCCTCCTTCATTGTTGTGTTGTAAATAGAAACATTATTACAAAATCCATGAAAATCATTAAGTAATTACTGAACTGCCTACTTCATAACAATCGTGCATGGACACGGTTCTTTCATATCTGTTGTTATTAATCTCAATTGATGCGTATCTGAATATTTATTTACCTATTATTTAGAAAGCTGGAGCAGAGGACGAATAGAGCTTTTACTTTTAATTTAAAAGGGCCTTTATAAAAGAAGTGGCAGGTAAGTACCTATAAGTGCTTGTACACCTTCTCTCATCTTCATCTTCATCTGATTCAGATCGCATCGCAGTTTTGTGTACAATCCCTTAAAGCAGTCTCCAGAGCGCACCTGCTGCGCGGCATGTCACGGAATCAAAAAGGCCCAAATATTTTTTTGAATGTAACAGACATTTTAGAATGTCTGTTACATGCTATGCATGTGCATGTTAATTCATGTTTGGGGTCATTTAAATAACCAATATCGCCAAAAACAATTATTGTTTGAAATTAGGCACCTACATCCAATTAATGTAATATTAAATTTTATTTTACAAATTCTTGTAGTAAAGTCTCAAACTGGTAATTTGCTACCGAGGCATTGTTCACCTAGACGAAAAGTGACTGCTTTATGATTTACAGGGTACCTAATTCATAGTAGGATCGTAAAACAACTTGCTTTTTTACCTATTTAGACTCCCTGGTAGAGCATGAAAAGTGTATGGAACCCTCGGAATTATTAATAATCAGTACTTAATATATTCTTCCTTTCTAATATACTCCCTATATTCTTCCATCCATAGGGAGGGCTCGTGCCCCAGCAGTGGGGACATTAAAGGGCTGGTTATGATGAGTACTTAATAAAGCTACTAACTGCTGCACTCAGAGACGTAAATAACTTTGATGAGTACTTAATGTCAAAAAATCTCATTTAAATCTAGACCATAGACCCGGCAAAAATAGCGACTAGTTTTGAATTGTCACATTTTGACATTAAGTACTTATTAACGTCATTTGACGTCTCTGAGTGCGGCAGCTAGGGATTTAACTCGTGTATATTATTTAAGCATTAGCGTATATTTAAATTGTATTAAGAAAACTACGGCTACACAAAACTGCGATTACGGTTTATTATTCTTAAAAATTGCTAAGCGGCACCTGCATACATATTACATACATAAATCACAGCTATTTCTAAGAAGTATGTAGAGCTAGTTAGAGGTGCATTGCCATGTAGATGTGGAATTCGTCAATTATGTTAGGTCCCATGTAACTTATGGGGGGAGGCCAATAGCCATCTATCGGGTATGTAAATACCAGTGTCGACCAATGAACCTCTTGGGGTACTAGAAACCAACAATAACACATACCCTAAAAGGTTTATTGTCAGGAAGGCGGGCCTAACTAAAACTTTTAACAGTACCTACCTATGGATTGGAATGTTGTCATCCCGAATGGAAGAGGAAGGGTAGGAAGATGATGTTGGATTCTATAAATATAATTATCTGAATTACAAGGGCGCAATCGAAAAATTAAGTGTTTACGCTTAGTTACAATTGAGTTAAACTTAAAAGCCGCCCTATAGACGCAATATTCTTCATGATCGACAGGGGCGCCCGTACCTATATAACTAGAATATTTCATCGAAGTAGTAACACAATCATTTTGGAAAGTTATAAATCCATCGTGATGGGGGTAACTGTAAAGGAAAAGGGGATTGCTCTCCAACGAGAACGTGATAATTACGCGCAACAACTGGGGGAAAAGAAACTAATCAACTATTTTAGGAGCCAATTACGAAGTTGTACCACCGCTCACGGACTGCCGTACATTGTAAACACGGAGATACATTGGCTCGAGAGGTAAACACAATTATTATCACATTACTTGTTAGAGCAATCTACAATTTGCCGATAAATTGAGATTTTTCTATCGAGACGTTATTTACCTACTTTCTATTGTTTCAATTTATTACAAAACCACTTTGTTGCGTCATATTTGGTAGGCCGTGTGGTGACGGCAGAGGAGATACAATTGTCAGCACCCCCCTCTCTCCCGTGGGTGTCGTACAAGGCGTCTAAGGGTCAGGAGCATTCCTCTCATACCACCTAGCAATACTGCGATTTATGTACCCGATATATGGAAATAGGCTCGACACATGGAACTTAACTTAATTGGCGAAAAGTTAGTGTTGATTCACCTCTGCCTACCCCTTCGATACAGGCGTGATTTATACATTTCCACGATTTCTACGTACATACATACATACATAAATCACGCCTATATCCCCGAAGGGGTAGGCAGAGGTGAACCAGCACCCGCGTTTCGCCAATTATGTCAAGTCCCATGTAATAGGTCGCGAGCCTATTGCCATTTATCAGGCACAAAAGTCGCAGTAAATTGCTAGGTTGTACGAGTATAAGAGGAACGCTGCTGCCCATTCCTCAGCACGAATTTATCCTAAGTCGCCTTGTACGACACCCACGGGAGAGATTTGGGAATTGGGATGGTGACAATTGTATTCTACTCTGCCGTCACCACACGGCCACATGTATCTATGTATATTGTGTAAAACCATTACAAAAGAAAAACACCTACACAAATCACGCCCATTTATCCTCGATTATTTCAGCTCTGCCTACCCCTAGCCGAAGTAATTTTTCCACATTGGTTCCCACATCAAGACAATGACTTTTCGATTTTAATTTGCATACTTTTTTAACTTTAATAGTGTTCAAATAAAAATGAAAACATACATACATACATAAATCACGCCTGTATCCCCGGAGGGGTAGGCAGAGGTGAATTAACACCCACATTTCGCCAATTAAGTTAGGTCCCATGTAATAGGTGGCGAGCCTATTGCCATATATCGGGCACATACATCGCAGTATATCGCACTTACTAGGTGTTACGAGAGGAATGCTGCTCATTGCTGTCTTTTTCTTTTACCCTTAGTCGCGTTGTACGACACCCACGGGAGAGATGACGGTGGTGACAATTCTATTCTGCTCTGCCGTCACTACACGAAATCAAAAAAAAAAACATTCATAAAAATACTTAAATATTCATACGCGTTTAACAATAAACCCTCTTTTACAGACTCTCCTGGGCAGCTTGGTTTTTGTTGAGTCTCGGTGTTATATTCCATCTTTTATCGACTCAGTACTCAAGATATTATAAGGTGAGACTCGATTCAATACCATTCCATTTGTAGTCCGTATTTTATCCTCCAGTGTTCGTAGGGATTGATATAAAGTTAAAGTTATTTTGAACTTGTAAGACTAATGAATTGACCAGATTTGGGAATGTGACATTAGGCCATGTGACATAAGCCAGCGAATCGTGGGTGTTAAAACACCTCTGCCTACCCCTACCGGACTAAGGCGTGTATGTAGGTAGGTATATCGAATTTTAAAATGCTTCTATACACAAGTGTCACGAAGTGTCCGCGGGGGTGCTACCCACTCGGACACGGTAAGAGCGCTTACGCACTACATCCGATCCGAATTCGTCAAAAAATTATTGGTCTGGAAAACTCGAACAGAGATTGCGTAAGTTACCATAGAAATAGTACTACGGCTACAACGGACCGTCAAAATCTCGGATTCGGATCGGATGTAGTGCGTTAGCGCAGATTGACAGAGAAGTGTTAGACACTTCTCTGTCAATCTGGCACCTGATTTAGGCAGTATACCCAGTATGGCCCCTTGCTAAATTCTATACGTTCATAAGTATCATACAATAAATTTAAGTATTATGTCTCCGGCCGGCACTCACTCTGTACTTAGACAGTTTCTTTATCCCAGCCAGTGAATGATTCAGTGATCTTGTAACGGAAAAACAATGCCTAAGACTAAACATTATTCAACTCACTAACAATACTTATTTAATAAGTATTAATTTTGCCCCCACAGAATACCCCTATTGTCACCAGCGTAGAAATGGATTACTTCAATTGGAACGTATCATACCCAGCGATTTCATTGTGTCCAATGTATAAAATTGATGACGAAGATTTGGACATTCTAGTAAAGTAAGTATCTATCGGCCTTATTTATAAACACGGTTTAAGTATAAACTAGTTACTCAGTGTTTTGTCTCTTCCTCGCATTCAAAATCATGTTTGTGAGACGAAGACAAAACGCGGAATAAATATAGAATAGGTACCAAAGAGTATAATATAAACACTACGTTTTATAGGTACCATGTTTACTACCAGTTTATTAATAAGATGGTATTTGTTTTCATTCTATTTTATGGCTTACTACTACGATTTTACTACTAGCCGTAGTACCCCGTAGTAACATCGTAGTTTCGTAGTACTCCGTGTATACTCAGGGTCCGTAGAAAAACGGCTCTGTAGCAGTAATTGTCCTCACAACATTAGGATGTTGAGAGGACAAGGTTGTGACAATTATTAAGTACTGCCAGAACTACTTTGTTTGATTGTTTTTTTTAACGTCATGTTTTTATTTATGTTAACTTGCTGATACCAAAAACAAAGAGAGTTGCGCAGTGGCTCGGCGAAATATAATTGCCATTTGGCTAGGCACCCGGCCATTTGCGTCATGACATTTCAACTACATAATATTATTAAGAACAGAGTTCATCTTTTCATTGTTTACTTTTTAATGCAGCAGAAAATCCTGGAAAACAGCATCAAATTCTGTTGTGGGCGACATGGGTTGTATTTATGTTTCACCATTCATTCATGCTTTATACACGTAAGTTAAGACTTCTATCAAACATTATGTCTTTATTTCAGCGAAACACTAGAGAGCACTGGTGAAAATGTCGATTCGCATCTACGAGCTATTTCTTCTCTGTCTATAGATACAATGGATATCATTGATTTTGAATCGTTGAACCTTTCATCGGTACGTTCATTTTAAATACCAACAGATGTAACATAAATTACGCACGTCCTGAGAGAAAACTACCCATTCTAACTTAGTCATGTAAAAACTGTAAATAGGGTGATATCAAAAATTTAAAATTAACTATTGAAATTTCCAGACCCTTTATAAGAGGGAAGACCGAAAAGATTTATTCACTTCTCATGCTCTAAAAGTGATTATTTGTGCAGGATATGCTGCACAAAATCGAATTTTGTGCTCAAGAGTGTATCTATATTAAGGCAAAGAAAATAAGCCATGCAGCCAAACACAATAAAAAGTTTAGAGATAGAATTTGTTATTTTATATTTACTTTAATTAATTTGCCTAATGTGTTTTTAAGACATAAAATATATTAAAATTTTAATTCAGGTACGGTAGGTTATTAAATTAATGTAGGAAAATAATTTTCTTAAATTAATTTAATAACCTACGTACCTACTTAAAATTAATTTAATACTAGGTTGTATAGGTCTGCAGCCCAAGCCTAATATCAATGGGAAAAACAATTTCATTCAGTATTCAAAACTGTACTGGAGAGTGTTTGGCGCGTTTCGTGGTGTCAGTCAGATTTGTTTTCGCTAATTCTAAAATTGTTACAGAGTGGATTTTGTGCAGTGAAAGTGGAGTTATTTTGATGCACAAGCATCCGTGTTGATGTGCAATTATGCAGACTAATCGAAAACAAGTCTTATGATGTGTTTGATGTTCTGGTGAAGATCACTATATAAAGTGATTTTATCCATTTCATCAGTCACCATCATGAACTCTGTTACCATTCAATTCGCGGCAAGCACTCCCTAGATGCGTTAAAATATGTGACACCCATATTTTAACGTAAAATTCATTTCATTCATACATTTCACCCACTCATTATTTCATAAGACTACAGATAAAATATACACTAAAGACTTGGCTGTATGGGCTAGACCCTTTGCCTTCCCTAAAATATAGGGAGAATTTTAAAACTACTAATCAAAACTGTACTAATTTTAGTTTGAATTTTAAGAAATGTTATGATAAACTACATACATGCATACATACATAATCCACGCCTATACTATATCCCCGAAGGGGTAGGCAGAGGTGAACTAGCACCCACGCTTCGCCAATTATGCTAGGTCCCATGTAATAGGTGGCGAGCCTATTGCCATTTATCGGGCACAAAAGTCGCAGTACTTTACTAGGTGGTAGGTATAAGAGGAATGCTGCTGCCCATTCCTCATCACTGATTTATCCTTAGTCGCCTTGTACGACACCCACGGGAGAGATTTGGGGTGGTGACAATTGTATTCTACTCTGCCGTCACCACACGGCATAACTCGTCCACAAAACCATTTTTATAAAAATGATTCGTTTTGTGCACTTGATGGAAAATCTACTATTAATGTGTCAACACGGACGTCAACACCATTGTTCAGGGTGTGCGTTATTTATGTTACATGTTGGATATTTGAATACTTAATAGGTATACACGGTGAGTTTTTTTTCGTATCAGTATGAGGAAATTCTAAACTATAAAAGATAGAGGAAAAACTCTTAGGAACTGTGATTTTAATTTTAGATTAAATAAAAATCGTATATAATTTTTTTTTAAATTCCAATAGATTTGGAGATATCAGATTTATTTTAAAAAAAAACTTTTGTAAGTATATCACTATACAAACCAAAAATTGTATGGAGACCATAGGTCTTAAGTTGCTAGAATTACCTAAGATTTTAATTTTTTTTTTAAATGCGATATTCATTTTATCTAAAATTAAGATCACGGTTCCTAAGAGATTTTCTCTATCTCCTATAGTTTAAAACTTCCCCATACTGACCCGAAAAAAACTCCGCCTGTATAGTCGTGGGTAATTTTCTAAAATATATATTTGAGTATATTTTCAGGCTCTAAATGCCAGGGACCAGGCAATTATAGCAGCTATGATATACAAGAAATTCCACAACAATACCCTCACCACTAGTACCAATGGACCAGCTTCCGTCGAAGCAGCTATGACCGAGTTTGGAATGTGCCATGTGATCAATTCGAATGTTGCGACTTTAGACAATCCTCTGTTAGTACTAATTTAATATGACACACGAAGAAAATTGTGTAGAGCAACTATTCGAAAAAACGGATTCGATTCCCATATCAAGACTTTTTCCAATCATAAATCAAGCCTATATCTCCGAAGGGGTGGCAGAGGTGAATTAACTTTAACTTTCGCCAATTAAGCTAGGTCCTATGTAATAGGTGGCGAGCCTATTGCCATCTATCGGGCACATATATCGCAGTTTTGCTAGGTGGTGAAAGAGGAACGCAGTCTTTAGGCGGGAGGAATTCACTAGACGGGTATGCTTGCCCGGACCTTGTTTGTATAGGCCAGACTGACTGTGACGGTCCTACACTAGGCAAACATCGCACAGACCAAACAGACTTGCCTGCTGGCGAAGGCCGGCGGGCAAGTCTGCAAGCATGCCCATGGGCTTGTCCGTTTAGTGAATTTCCTGCTTTAGTCGCCTTGTACGACATGCGGGAGAGATTGGGGGAGGTTATAAACTGCTCTGCCGCCACCACACGGATTAAAAAATCAGACAAAAATTATATTTACTGGCAAACATATTTGTTTAGTTTCGATCGTTTCCGCTTTCTAGTCGGAGAACCAAATCTAATAACAGGTAAATTACATACATAACTACATAAATCACGCCTATATCCCCGAAGGGGTAGGCAGAGGTGAACTAGAACCCACGTTTCGCCAATTATGTTAGGTCCCATGTAATAGGGGGCGAGCCTATTGCCATTTATCGGGCACAAAAGTCGCAGTGCTGGTAGGTGGGTAACAGGTAAATTATCTAATTGTAATTTGTAAGGTCAGTAGGGCATGTTTTATAGGGTGTGACAAGTTCCGTGTCATAGAGCCTTATCAAATGCCTACTCGATAGCGCAGTGGCTTAACGCGTTCGGTCTGTGATTGCTTAAACTAAGCAATGTTCGCTTCGGCCGGTTATTGGATTGCTGATCAAAAATACATTATCTCGAATGCCTGTGCTTCAGACACGTTAGGCTGTTGAACCCGTCTGTATCTGTCGTTAATACCCATCAATCCGCAGTCATCATGATGGGTTATGGCCCATTCATCCTATTTCAGTAAATCCATAGATGCCTGCGCCCCAGCCAGTAGGGATATTAAACGGCTACTAAGTTTATCGGTATCTGTCTAACATTTGTATGATATTCAAAATTAAATAATAATAAAAACTATACTTTATGTTACAGAAAGTGGAAATTTGCAAAGTACGTCAAACAGAACATAGACCTGTCGGTGTATGATAAAGATTTTTTTATTCAAATAATGAATTATGCTGACCACTACAAGGTTTGTGTAAATAAGGTACAGTCAACAGCACGACAGGCTACCCTACCTCAAATAGCCAATTTTTTTCAATCTACTTTGTTCTTTACTACAAACTAGTTAAGGTTGACAATCGATTGTGGAAATTTAACAGTTTTGGGTTAATAGTCTGAAGCGCCATTGACCGTACCTAACCTGATATGCCTGTGTAAATGGGGTCAGTAGAAAATTAATTTTAAGTATAATCCGCAGATTTTCATACATAGTCCTGACGAGGTCATACTTAGCTCGACTCCCTCTTTCACTACCAAAAGCAGGTCCTTAATCAGATTCGGATTAAGAGTGTGGAGCACCAGAATATCAAAGACTCTAAAGAAAACTCCGATCAGCATCAGAAAGTGCAGGTAAAATGATATTGGTGAAACGAACAATCGGACAAGTAAATGCAATATGATAATGCTTTCATATCATCATCACCGCTGGCCTAGTGAGCGTTAGTGGGTATTAACTACTGCAAATGCACCAAACCCACCAACCCGCACTAGGCGGCGTGGTGGGTTATGGCCCATTCTCCCTATATTCTTCTATCCATAGGGAAAACCCGTGCCCCAGCAGTGGGTACATTAAAAGGCTGGTGATGATAAATGATAATACACCAAAGCACGGGGGAACTCTAAATAGTACACTTCTGGTCACCCATCCAATGACCGGCCTTAGCGAAAATCATTTAGTTTACGCAACCTAAGCGCGCTAAGCCACTATGCTATCGAGCTCCTTCTCGATACTTACTTTAAGAGACAATATAAACTCCTCCTAAGATCGAAGATAAAATCGATTCAAATATACCTACCTAATTAAAATTATTGATAAATAATTTAACAAAATAATTTCAGGTTTACCAATGAACCGATAAGTGATCGCTATCCAATTTATTCATACAACCATTGCATATTGGAATGCAGAATTCAAATGATTCAAAAGTTATGCAAATGCGTCCCGCATTTCTATAAACCTTTAGGTAATATGTTATTTTTCCCGGATAAGTTTTCCACAAATGTTCTCTTACTTGTCTGTATTATTCATTTAATGTATGTTTCATAAGGCACATAGAATTAATTATTAGCTAATGTTTTACAGATAGTGAAAAGGTATGTAATATAACGGAACTGCAATGCTTCGTACTGTACAAGGCTGAGATTTTAAGCCTGTCAGCGTCATCTGAGAACATTGCAAAGGCATCGGATCTGCCGCGTTCTCACCACGACTGTGGTTGCCTGAGCAACTGCGAGTCCGACATGTACATGAAAGACAGCGAGGCTGTTATATTTCAGACCGAAGACAGCAGAATGAGGATAAGTATTTCCAATTATCCCAAGGTTCGAGTAGTGAGAGATACGCTGCTAAATGAATATGATCTCATTCGTAAGTATTATTATTTGAGATGTGAAGATAAAACTAATATGTTTATATATGTCGTGGCTAAATCGTAGAATTGATCACTTCATGAAGTGGCCGACCATTTCATGAAATGGTAGCATTTCATGAAGTGGCCAGCTAAAACTGACCATATCGTTGAAACGTCAACATTTGATGATATGTCCATACGTTTGGCCATATCATTAATGTAGTTAATGTTTAGTATTTTTAAGTTGCGCTCGTTTTTTGAGTGACTTAAAACATAAAATTCTAATAATTTGGTGTTGTAACGACCTTTCAATTCACTTTTATCGTCCATTACAACATTACTAATAGTTTGTTTATTAGGAGGGCCGCGGAGGAGCCGTGTGGTGACGGCAGAGTAGAATACAATTGTCACCATCCCAAATCTCTCCCGTGGGTGTCGTACAAGGCGACTAAGGATAAATCAGTGATGACGAATGGGCAGCAGCGTTCCTCTTATACTACCGTCCTGACAATGTACTGCGACTTTTGTGCCCGATAAATGGCAATAGGCTCGCCACCTATTACATGGGACTTAACATAATTGGCGAAACGCGGGTGAGAATTCACCTCTGCCTACCCCTTCGACGATATGGGCGTGATTTATGTATGTATGTATGTTGTTTATTAGGTTATTTGTCCGCCGCCATGATGCATTACAAAAACAAATCGAAATAAGCGCCTCTAACGGTGGTTAATGTAACTATTTTACGATATGATTAATAATGTTTGGCCATATCATGAAATAACCATGCGTTTAGCTGTTCATAACGTTAAACGTTGTTTATTCATTGATCTGGCCAGACCATTATCATGATATGGCCAGTTAGAGTTAGCCATTTCATGAAATGCCACCATTTCATGAAATGGTCGGCCACATCATGAAGTGATCAATTCTACGATTTGGCCACGACATATAGATTAACTGTATTTATAGTAGCGATGTGGAAAGTGAAACGTCTAATACCAACGTCATACCCAAACCACCCAGCAAGCACCCATAATTTTAATATTTACAGCAAGGCAAATGTAAAAAATATATAGAGGCACAAATATAAAAGGCCGTTTTCTGTTTGTTTTCAAAAGGGTGTTTGTAAATGTTCAGGCAGCTTACAATACCCAGTTTTTTTAATATGCTGTATCTATTTACACAATGTATTGCCGCCACACATGCCGTGTGGTGACGGCAGAGTAGAATACAATAGTCACCACCCCAAAACTCTCCGTGGGTGTCGTACAAGGCGACTAAGGATAAATCATTGATGAGGAATGGGCAGCAGCGTTCCTCTTATACCACCCAGCAATGTACTGCGACTTTTGTGCCCGATAAATGGCAATAGGCTCGCCACCTATTACATGGGACCTGACATATTTGGCGAAACGTGGGTGCTAGTTCACCTCTGCATACCCCTTCGGGGATATAGGCGTGATTTATGTATGTTTTGTCTATAAAACTGACACTCGAATAAATAGTCAATGACAATATATCCTAAAATTTGTAACCTGATTTAAAATAGTATTATTTTATTTCAGTTCGAAGCGGTGGCGTAATAAATTTATGTATTGGAGCGTCCATCTTATCTCTCATGGAAATCATTATAGTAATAGTAAAGATAATTGCATCTGCATCAAAGTTTCTGGTTCTTTGGATTTATAAAAAAGCTCTTAAGATTTTAATGGGAACCCAAGAATCAAAATAAAACAATAAAATTATAAACTGTATTTATTGTTTCTATTATACAAAGATTAAAGTTATGCACTTAACTCGACGAAAATCCTCCTTTCAAGTGAATCTGCAACAAAATCACTAATTACACCATTGTCTATATTTAAAGGTCTGCGGCGGCCGGCTGTAAAACCTTAGCCAAAACTTTAAGCAGTATGGATTGGAATGTTGTCATTCCAATCACTCTCCGTTCATCGGTCTCTCGACATGGTCCGTTCAGTCTCTTTTCTATACATTCATTCATCACTAGCGCCTTTACGGTGTGATGGATGATATGAATCAAAGGGACTGGATGGCTTGATGACGTCTGACCGATATGAATGGAAGAGGAAACACTGCTCCGACCCCAGATAGACTGGGAACAGGGCAGGGAGAAGAATATAAATGTTACACAAATCATTTTTTTTTTCTCTTCAACTCCTTTGAACTCTCATTTGAATAATTCCTTTGAATTATTGCCCTATGGATGGAAGAATATAGGGAGATTGGGTCATAACCCACCACACTGAACCAGTGCGGGTTGGTGGGTACTAACGACTGCAGATGCAGCCGGGACCAACGACTTAACGTGCCTTCCGAAGCACGGAGGAACTCGAGATAATAAATTTTTGGTCACAAGGAATAAAATAAGGAATAAACATATCAACTGTACAGCAGAAACTGGTTAATTTTACTTAGGGCCTGTTTCACAATCGACAAGTAAGTTTTGAGTAGCTTACTTGGCAGTCCAATTGACATATATTTCATATTACAACTGTCAAATGATCTGCCAAGTAAGCTACTCAGAACTTACTTGTCGATTGCGAACAGGCCCTAAATGTTATACAAATTGAAGCTACCTACCTTGGCAACACCCAACGACGTATGCAAGCATTATCCCTTGGAGAATCAAGTTTCTTTCCAGTTTGAAGCTAGGACAGTCCCTAGATTTTGGCTCCCTATTCCTGTATCCATATCCTGCTCCAATGTTATTTGTAGTCGGTCCAGAATGTCTACGTCACACTGCTCTAGGAGTTGGTTAGATTTTTCAGGACACGGCCGCCTGCATGACTTTTATACTCCTAAACTACTGCCATTTAATTGACTTATTAATTCACCTCCTATAGACCTTTAATTCTGAAAACAAAAAAATGCCACATATAAAATCAAATAATCTTTTTAATATAACATTATGAAAGTAATGTTTCGGTAATATTCAATAATTACCTATCATGTTCTTAATTTTTGAACAGAAATATAACGCAGGCTGTTCAAGACCCGTGTTGATAACATTTTAATTCATTCCAACGATACACGTTTATTTAATTGCCCTGAAAATTATTAAAAGAATATTAGTACCTAACACATACAATATTCATAAAAATAGCAGAAAATAATTATAAACTCGAAATATCATCAGCTAGACCAATTTATCCATTCGTAAGTTATCTGCATAATTTGACTCCACAGTTACCCAGTCTTATCACGAACAGGTTAAACACGTCGGGTTAGACTCGGCGCCAAAATGCCTCGACTTCGAATAGATCCAACAAACCCGCATGCCGACGTAACTGAACTTATATTTCTCGTGTTCCGATACCAGCGGCCTCAACCGAGACAGGATAATTTGTCGTGTGAAAGAGACGTGGAGAGCAGAAACAACTCGTGACTAAACAAAATATAGCAAATGATTGGAAACTTTACATTTTAATCGATACCCCATGCACACCCGCCAAAACATAATACAAATCCATCCGATGACAACTTACCATCAAAAATAATAAATTGCTTTCTTTGCTAGCAACTTGACGCCGCCTCTGAAGATAAAAATCCAATCTTCTACAGATACCTTCTTTCCACGAAAAAGAAGACCTCGTGGAGTTCATTATTAGTTTTAGAAGTTTCATACAAATTACTCAACTAACATCCACCAACATATTAATGTCACGATGTCCCCAAATTCTATGCAAATTTACATATTACCCTCCTTTGAAGTATTTCGCCAACTAGGGCGTAGGCACGAACTGTTCGTGTAACCATGAACAATATAACGACTACTTATCGTTTATTTCAGGACAAGAACGAGTTTGGGACCTCATACATATAATCCTCTTCTTTATAGGTACGTAAAACAATTGGAAAATCTGCAGAATATTTTAGGTTTATCGATTGTCTCGATCGAATTCAACTCGAATCATGATAATTTCTGTTCGACGAAGACTCATATTTGTTAAGTAAACTATATCAACTAATTTTGTTCAATATTTTCTTCTATTATAATCACTAAAACATGAAACAGCGCAGCAGCAACTCACATTGCAGATATTTCTGAAGTAATATTACAAAGTACGGAATTAAAATAAAGAATACATCACTAATAGGCTTACTTGCACAAGAAGAACATTTTAAATAGCTACCTACCTACTCATACAAGTGATCACCATTGAATCAATATTAGGTTTTGCTAAATTTGGAAACACTATCAACTCATATCTTGTGTTTTTAAAATGAAATTACTGCTACCAATACATGAAGAAAATATTCATTCATAACTTTAATTTAACACACCTCTTAAAATACGTATATACAGATTATTTCAGATTCAAATTATTATGAAGACTTGCGAGTTGGTAGTAAAATCTTTTATTACCTTATACCCATGCTTCAAATCCAGTTTAAATTACACCTGAACGCTGGACTGTAAAATGTTTAAAAAATAATTACGTACAATGAAAATATACCTATGTTACTAGAAGATTTGCTATAGTTTTTAAATCACGGCTGAATTTTTTATGTTAGACAGGGAAGCTCTTGCCCTTCATCTCACCTGATCGTAAGTGACGATAAGGGCCGAAGATAGTATCGAACCCTCAACCACAGAGGGGCTGGCTATCTTATCACAATTGTCCTGACACAATAATGCTGTTAACATTATTATTATGGCGATAGATTTTGATAAAATGGTGGTAGCTAGCCAGGCGAACTTGAAAGAAGTCCTACTACCAACCAAGATTACACCTAATAAACGATTACGAGTCAGCCATTACCATGGTAACACGCCCAAATGTAATCACTGTGACGATGCACATCAATCTTTCAAAAGACGAGGTGATGTAGCCGCTTCTCTATACGTCTGATATGCAGAAGTACAATAACGTGTTTGAAAATCTTTTTTCCGAACCGAAATCAATCGTGTGGCGAAGATTACAAGGTTCAGTTTTCGAAACCATACACGCACACGAACCACACTACCACCAAAGGTTGCTAAGAAACAGAATTGAGACAATTAATTCAGAACACTTCCACAGATCGTCATTAAGGGTTTTATTAAGCTTATTCAATGGGTGTACAGCAAAAATTAATGCACTTAAGCTACATTATCCTAAAATATAACATTGTCAATCGATCAAGTTAAACTTCAACCAGAACATGGGAGTAGGTACATTATATCGAAACAGATTTAAAACGTAGATGACCTTCTATTTGCAGCCAGCAGAGTTTACCAAGAGCCAAGAGACCAACTTCAAAACCACACACCCCTGAAAGCACAAAACATAACAAATTCACATTTGATACAACGGCGGCGCACAACGCATAGGACTAATCGGTATCGTTTACGTAAAAAGAACAAAAAATAATAATGATTGTTGAATTAAATACTAAGCTTCAATTATTTTTCAATTATGGTAAGTGCCCATGATATTAAAAAAATTGTTGAGGGTCGTCAGCTCATCACATTAGTTGGTAGTACCTATACATGTTCTTTTTAAACATCTATGACAAGGGAAACCATTTTTATTATATTCTTAAAAACATACAACAGTGTAAATTTACCCTCACAGAACACAATTGACAACATTTCAAAAATAACAACCTCCCAAAATAAAAATACCGTTTCTTTATTTTCCAATCCTGGCTTCGAAAATATTTTTATAATATTTTTTTATTACTTAATAACAGAGAAAAAAAATAAAATGTAAAAATGCGATGACATCACGGTTGGGGATGTATGAAATAAAACGTTTGCCTTGCTAGATGGAAGAATAAAAAAGTTATCCTAAACATGATGACAGACGTCAGTCATAAATCAAATCCAATGTTAATAATTGTCGTCGTCGAAATTAACAACATTAGAGTCGCAATAAAATGAAATCCTTCATAAACTTTAATTTAAAACGTATTTGACTTTGAAATCAATTTCAAACATTTCAGATAAAATGTTTTTATTTTCGACACCGGAAACGCCAGTTCATAAATTTTGACAAGAGATATTTTTATTTTTCGAGTCAAGAGTGATTTCGCCATTCGTCCACGACAGTGACGTCATTTGGCACTTACGTCTGTTTAGAATTACCGGTATTTCAACCATGATTTTTTGTATGAAAACGACGGAATTCAGAAGAAATAAAAAATATGGGTGTCTTCATTTTCGGTTTAATTTCATATAACATCATAATAAAGGTATGTTGAAAAATGAAATGTTGTCAATTACTAAATAAATACCGATTTTGCACTATATGTCATAAAAGGTTAAGTTGAGACCTATTTTATATTTGACAGTTTTTAGTAACTGTATAAGTATAAGTATATAATATTTCTTACACACAGTGCTTGCATAAAAATACATGTTTGTTGGTAGGTACTGACTGCATATAGAGAAAATGCAAATGGCAATAACCCATACAAACTTGTCTCTGTCTTCGTTAGCAAGCACCATCAGCTACTATCAATTTTATTACAGATATTTTCTACTCATTTTAATGTGAATGGCCGCTAAACATAACTTTCTTCACACCTGGGATTACCCAAACCATATTGAAAAATACAATCTAATACATAATGCATTTCATAAAAAGATAAAATAAAAAATTACAGGAGATCATTATTTGTAAAAATTGAGACAGTACACACTGTACATAGCTGAGCATTGACAGTCGCCTCTATTGACAAAACAAATGATGAAAAATAAACCTTTGGACACCCTTCTCTTTCTAAATTGTAGCAATGTGAAAATTCGAGACTGATTCAACTAATTCATCTATTTGAACAAGACTTCATCATACCAGACATCTATAAAGAGCTACCAGACGAACCATGTCAAACAATGAATAAAATAATGATACATACCTGATACAATCTTTAGAAGAAGCGCACATCAATAGTCCTGCCATCTATGCGGGTCCTATCAAACATTTCTGTACAAATTATTAAGGAAGATCACTTCATAATTTTAAAATTTGTAAAACCAGTAGAAATTCGTTTAAATTAAAAAGAAACTGAAATAATAATATATTTACTTCTACACACTATTATATCATTTAAATATTGTGAGACTTAGGGCCTGTTTTACAATCGAAAAGTAAGTTCGAAGTAGCTTACTTTGCAGATCAATTTACATACATATCTTATTACATGAAATATATGTAAATTGATCTGCAAAGTAAGCTACTTAGAACTTACTTGTCGATTGTGAAACAGGCCCTTAGATTAGAGACGTCAATAGGAAATTATTATTAGAGAAGGTACATCCATACTGGGATGTCAGATAAAGTTAATAATAATAACATAAAAATGTTTTAATTAAATCTAAACCTTAGACCTGGTAGAAATAGTGACTGTAAAATGACTATTTATATAAATAAAGCTCAGTACAATTTGTACTTTCAACATTTCATTTCACACTTTCATATTTTTAAAGGATACTGATAGCTCTCTCTGCGTCCCATTCCTTGTGAAAGCGCACAATAGCAGTGTCTGGTGCAGTCATTTCAGCGAACTTCACATCACCACATTCACTGAACTTCTCTCTAATCAACTGCCAAGTGACTGTCGGTGGTAGCTGAAACAGTAATAACTTTTTAAATACTACGCACATTTTTACCTAACCAAAATAGTTACACATATACAACTTAATCACCACTATATCCCCGAAGGTGAATTAACACCCACGTTTCGCTAATTAGGTTAGGTCCCATGTAAAAGGTGGCGAGCCTATTGCCATATATCGGGCACGGAAATTGCTAGGTGGCATAAGTGGAACACTGCGACACTTAGTCGCCTTGTAAGACACCCCCACGGGAGATGGGGGTGGTGACAAATGTATTCTGCTCTGCCATCACCACACGGCACGGTAAAAAGGTTACAAGTATTTTTAATATAGCTCTAATACATGTTTAAATTAATTTTATGAACAACTTTATAGTTCTGGCTAACTCTAAGGATGAGGCCAAATGAGCAAACTTTTTGAGTGTGAGTCACAGGAAATCTGCTGCATTCGGTTTCATAGAAAAAGTCCGATCGCCGTGTGAATCTGATTTGATTCACAGGGCGACGCAAAATGAGTTAAACTATTCTTTCTATTTCAAAGTGCTGTTGTGGTTTACTCAACATTACAGTTGAATGGTAATAAACACCTTATATCATTAAGTTTAATTCATTACAATTTAACAGTAAATAAAGATAATTTACATAACTTACATTGGTGATGATGACCACATCTGACTGCTTATCTCTTTGCACAGAGTCACGACCATAACCTTGATTTGACATTTGGACTCCTCCCAGCTGCCTATTTGAACCTTTATCAAGATAAACTGCATGAAAACTATCTATAACAAAAATAGGTAGAGAGACATTCATTATTAATAAATTCCATTCCAATTTGTAAATATTATTTACTAATTAAAAAAATATTTTGGCTCACCTGAATGTGGTCCACTGTTCATGCCGGAACTTCCTCCGAGAACATTTCCTCCCAATCCAGAGTTACCCAGTACACTAGATCCTGTATCTGTGTTACCAAGGTTTAAATTGGAACTCACATTGGCAGCCTGTGCAGCTAGTACTGTTGCTAAATCACTAGCAGTGAGCCCTTGTTGTAAGAGTTGATTTTGAAGAGCCCCCAGCCCTGTTAATCCTAAAGCCTGTAAAAGTTTTTAATGTACCTTAGAAACATCGCCAGATGATCTTATCCAGTGTTTTATATTTTTTCGTTACAGAAATATAACATAGTTGTTACGGCCTCTTTTCACATCTGTTATTATTTTCATTGTTTTTTATGAGATATGTCATATTTGAATGTTACGTTTGTGTTTTATTAGTATGAAGAAATAAATAATACGGTTCGGAGCATGTGTAGTTTTTCTCCGGCCGAACGATCCCGCAGCTAATTTTCTATCACACAGACCTGTGGGACACATCATCAACAACTGGCGACCGTGCAGTGTATGAATTATAGTTATGGAGCGTTACACCGCGGAACGTCGGGTCAGGAGAAGACTCTTCACGAATTGTGCTCAGCAGTTAGAGCAAGCATTGGAGTCGACCCAGCAATCCGAGGTATCAGCTTATTTAAGTAAATTAGCCAAACATCACGACGATCTTCAGCAGATACAAAATTCGTTAATGGCTATCATGTTAGATGCTGAAGATCGCGATGATAATTTTATTGAGAGAGATATGGATGCAGCAGATACTTATGAGAATAGATGGTATATTTTGCAACAGAAGGCTACTGAATTTTTAAATGTAAAACCATCGTCAGTAAAATCGCATGATACTGTGAAAAGTGTAGCAAATTCTCAGAGGTCTATCAATAATCGTCGTATTAGATTACCGAAATTTGAGTTGCCGACTTTTGACGGTCAAATAAAAAATTGGATAGGTTTCTGGTCTCAATTCAAAAAAATTGATGAAGACGAAAGCGAGTTGAGAAGTGACGATAAAATGCACTATTTAGTGCAAGCGATGGAAAAAGGTTCGTGTGCTAGAGAATTTATTGAGAGTTTTCCACCGTCAGGAGAAAATTATGAGAAAGCGGTGAAACAATTAAAAAATCGATTTGGCAATGACAATTTAATTATTGACTTTTATGTCAGAGAACTTTTGCAGCTAGTCATTTCCAAAAATGCTTCAAAAATATCGACTAGACAATTGTATGATAGGCTTATGACCCAAATTTTAGCGCTAGAATCGTTGGGGCTCACAAAAGATAAATACGCTACACTGCTATATCCACTGGTTGAATCGGCGTTGCCGAACGATATTTTGAAAGCGTGGAATAGATCGAGTAGACATTCACAAGATGAGAAAGCGCTGTCAAAGTTACTGGATTTCGTTAGACTAGAGGTTGAGTCGGAAGAGAGAATTAATATGGCCCATTTTAGTTTAGATGAATCCTCGAGCAAGAACGCTACAGCAGCCTGTTTGACTACAGCGTCTAATAAAAAGGATTTTGATAAGGATTGTGTCGCAAAACAAGAATCTAAATGTATTTGGTGCGAGAAAAGTTTCCATGTGAGTTCCGAGTGTAAGATTGCTATGAAGATGGACTTGGAAGAAAGGAAAGAGTTTTTAAAGAAAAATAGGTCTTGTTTTATTTGCCTAAAGAAAGGCCATTTAGCCAAGCAATGTCGCAGTAATCCAAGGTGTATAGTTTGCGGAAAGAGACACCATACAATAATGTGTAGAGATGTGCCCACCACGACAGTGACATCTGCTAGTGAAGGTTCTTCGAGGCAAGCAGTTTTGAGTTTGAGTCAACCGGAGGTTAATAAGACAGTGTTACTACAAACGCTGAAGGTAAATATTTCTAATGGTAGTAAAAAAATGCAAATTAGAGCACTTTTAGACTCCGGAGCCCAAAGGAGTTTTATTAAGAAGAACATTGTCGACAAGCTGGCACTAAACTCAATTGGCGAACTTGCATTGAGTCATAATGTATTTGGCGGAAGTGTGATAAAGAAACGTGTATGTAAATTATTTAATATTCATATTTCTAGCTTAGACTGTGCATATTCTTGTGACATTAGAGTAATAGAACAACCTGTCATATGTGGCTATATACCAACTTTGAGACAGGATAATTTGATAGATAAATTGAGAAGACAAGGTATTGTACTCACTGATTGTGTTAATGATAATTCAGATGTTGGTTTATTAATTGGATGTGATGTTTTAGGTTCACTTTTGACTGGACGTTCAGAACGTGTCGATGAGAATCTGATGGCGATGGAGACCAAACTCGGTTGGACTATCCAAGGCCCGGCGGTCGGTGTGTATTGCTCTGCAGATAGTTCAACCACTTTACATGCTTCTTTAACCTATGATGTAGAAGATTTTTGGGCGTTAGAGATGTTGGGTATTAGGGATGAAGCCGAAGTCAAAAGTTTGAAAGCAGTTGATCTTGAGGTGGAAATTTTTTTTAAAGACACTGTTAAATTAGATAATGAGGGTCGGTACGAAGTTAAACTCCCTTGGAAACATTTACATTATAATTTAGAGACAAACTATGATTTGGCATATAGGCGATTACAGTCGACGTCAAAAAGACTAACGCATTTAGGCATTTTAGATGATTATGATAAAGTTTTTCAAGAATGGTTAGATTGCAAAATAATTGAGATTGTTGAAAAGGATGACAGTAGTGTAGGTCATTATATCGCCCATCATGCAGTGGTAAAAGACTCGAGTGCCACAACAAAAATTAGGCCTGTATTTGACGCATCTGCGTCTGGGAGAAATGGTCTCTCACTGAATTCTTGTTTGGAGAAAGGAAGTAATTTGATTGAATTGATTCCTCGTTTGCTTATACAGTTTAGGAAACATGCAATAGGCGTGACTGCGGATATTAAAAAGGCCTTTCTGCAAATTTCTCTTAATGAATGTGACCGTGACTATTTAAAGTTTCTATGGTGGCGTGATATTAATGAGTCACCAAAAGTTTTAAAAACTTATCGCCATAAACGTGTCGTGTTTGGTGTTAAGACGAGTCCATATCTGTTATCAGCCACAATCTTACATCACTTAGAGAAGTATAAATGTCAAACATCAGTTATGCTAAGGAAGTCGTTCTATGTCGACAACTGTATTGTCAGTGTCCGTACACCCGAAGAAATGCACAAATTTATAGATGAAGCTAAAAGAATTATGTTAGACGGAAAATTTGAGCTAAGATGTTGGGTTACAGGGCCAGAAATGATAGACAACGACATTAATTCTATCTCAGTATTAGGTCTTAACTGGGACCCAAGACGAGATATTCTTTGTTGTAAGCCGAATATTTTTAATTATGAGAAAATTACTAAAAGAATTCTTTTATCGGTAGCTCAAAGTACGTTTGATCCGCTAGGTTTTCTCTGTCCGACTACAATTATACCGAAATCGATTATCCAAAAATGCTGGATTAAGAGAGTAGAATGGGATCAAGCGTTACCAGATGAATTAAATAAACCCGTAAAGAAGTGGTTAAGTCAATCTCATCGTTTGAGCGAATGTCACATACCCCGGAGGCTAAGTAATTTAGATATAACGTTGAGTGATAACAGTCTTCACGTATTTTGCGATGCGAGCCAATCAGCGTATGCTTGTTGCATTTTCTTGCGCTCGGAGATTGAGGACAAAGTGTCACTTCAGCTGGTAATGGCTAAGACTAGGTTAGCACCTACAAAATCTGTTACCATTCCGAGGATAGAGTTACTTGCTGCTTTGATGGGAGCCAGACTAGCTTGCGAAGTGAAAAATGGCTTAGAGTTAAATGTGAAGGAATATTACTGGACTGATTCAAGTATAGTTTTAGCTTGGATAAGAAAGAAAATAGGTTTTAAGGTATTTGTACATAATAGGGTTACGGAAATTGTAAATAGAACAGATAGTGATGATTGGCGTCACGTTCCAAGTGATTCGAACCCAGCAGATCTGCCATCACGAGGTTGTAGTCCACAAGCTTTGTTTGACAGCAAATGGTGGTTAGGGCCAGAATGGTTGAGGCAAAGTGCTGCCAAGTGGCCGGTTTCTGTAGAAGCAATTGACGAACGTGAAGTCAATAATGAGTTGAAACAAAGTGTAAGTTCGTTGATAGTTCAAGAAGTAGAATTATTTACAGATAGACTTTTATATTTTAGTAATTACAATAGAATAGTTAGGATGGTAGCATGGTGTCTGAGATTTTTATATAATTGTAGACATAGTGATCAACGATTAAGTAAAACGATACCTGCGGACGAACTAATTCACGCTGAAAAATGTGTATTCAGATGTCTTCAAAAAGAGAGTTTCGTAGACGATAAAACCTGGAAAGGTAGGCTATGTGTTTTCAAGGATAATGATGATATCCTACGGGTTAAGACACGGCTAACTCTTAAAGATGATACTGATGAATTTATAGCGCCTGTTTTGCTACCTAAGGGTATCTTGGTAGAGAGATTTGTAAATAGTATGCACATAAAATATTTACACGCAGGTTCTCAAACATTAATTACGAAGTTGCGTGAATCGTATTGGATTATAGGTGCTAGGAAATTAGTAAATAAGATAGTTAAGAACTGTATAGTTTGTAGGAAATACAGTAGTAAGGCATGTAGTGCGCCAATGCCTCCGTTGCCTGTTGACCGCGTACAATGTGGAGCGCCGTTTGAAATTACCGGCATAGATTTTGCGGGACCGCTGTATTTACGATCAGGAGCAAAGTGTTGGATCGCTTTGTTTACATGCGCTGTGTATAGAGCTGTGCATTTAGAATTATGTGTTTCGTTATCTACAGAAGAATTTCTGCTAGCCTTTCGGAGATTTATTGCTAGGAGAGGAGCTGTTAGAATAATTTACTCCGATAACGGAACAAACTTTAAGGGAGCTTATAATATTTTTAAGGAGATAAATTGGAGTGAAGTACAGTCTAAGACCGATAAATTGATATGGCGCTTTAGTCCCCCTGCAGCGCCATGGTGGGGAGGATTTTGGGAGCGCATGGTGCGTACTGTTAAGGAAATTTTACGACGCGTGTTAGGTAGAGCTGCTCTTCAATTTAATGAATTGGCAACAGTTCTTTGCGAAGTAGAGTCGATAGTAAATTCGCGACCGCTAACTTATATATCTGACAGCTCTGAGAATGTGCAACCTCTAACACCGTCATCATTTTTATTGTTGAATAGATCCTCAAATTCAAGTGACTTACACATAGCATCAATTGATGGTAATATATTAAGTTCACGATGGCGTTATATTAGGAAGTTAGGTTTAGATTTAAAACAGCGATTTAGATCGGAGTATTTAGGCATGCTTATTAACAAAGATCCTTCTCAAAGACAATGCAATACCGTTAAGCCCGGTGACATAGTGCTGATAGAGGAAGGTAATAAGAAGCGTGTAGAGTGGCCTTTAGGAATGATCACAGAGGTAATCGAGGGGGTTGATGGTTTTAACAGGGTTGCTCGGGTAAAGACCCGCGATGGAGAGCGGTTAAGAGCTTTGAAATTAATTTACCCATTAGAATTAAATTGCGTGGATTCCGATAAATTAATAGCCAGAAAGTGCAATACACCTGACCCTGGTCCTGTCCAAGCGACACCTAACACTACGACGACTCGTTCTGGGCGTTTAGTCAAAGTGCCGGACAGGTTGTATTTTTAACATTTTTTATTGTGTTTGTTCATTTGTTTGTTTCAAAGGAAGTTGTATTGTATTTGTCATAAACTTGCCTGTAAAGTATGGCACGGGATACTACATCTGGTATCACGCGCCATGGTGGGGAGGATGTTACGGCCTCTTTTCACATCTGTTATTATTTTCATTGTTTTTTATGAGATATGTCATATTTGAATGTTACGTTTGTGTTTTATTAGTATGAAGAAATAAATAATACGGTTCGGAGCATGTGTAGTTTTTCTCCGGCCGAACGATCCCGCAGCTAATTTTCTATCACACAGACCTGTGGGACACATCATCAACAACAGTAAATTTAATATAATAATAATACCTGCAGGCCTAGATTTCCTCCCAAAGTATTGTTAGTTGTCAAAGTGTTTGCTGTTAAGCCAGTACCAAGTCCATTCAAAGCAACTCCAGCAGCAGTTGGTACTGCTCCCAGTACTCCAGTACCCAATGTAGATGGGGTGTTTGTGATGTTTATATTATTTGGTGTATTTGTTTGCTGTAAGTTCCGTGCTACATCTCTCAGGGGTTCTCCGTTTGTCCCCAGACCTAGCCCAATACCCTTCAATCCTTCGGGTAACCTCATTTCAGCTTTGTCTGACACTCCTCTGTCCATACGCACGGTCATTCTTCGTTCATATAGCATTTGTTTGTCAAACATAGATATTGCCTGTAATTAATTTATTTTATTGAATTAATAGTTTAATTAATATAATATAACAAAATATTTTAACATAATTAGTATTCATTCTTACTTGAACAGCTTCAACAGGATGATCATATTCTATAACAGCAAATCCTCTACTATTGCCATCTTTGTCAATAGCCAAGTCGATATTTCTGACTTTACCAGCCATTTTGAATATCTCCTTAATTTTGGCACGATCAGCTTTATAATCAAGCTAAAAAATACAATACATCAAGTATTATTTAATTTAGAATATGTTTATTAGTGTGCCTTGAAGATTATGCCAAAAATACTTTAAAAAATAAAATAGTAACTTGGTGCACAAATTAAACAAGCAAGCTAAGATTTCAGGATCATATTATTAATAATAATATATGAGAACAAAACTGCAGTTGTTACTTACATTGGCTACAAAAACTTTTTTGACAAGAGGAGGTTGCACATTAATAGAATCCAAAAACTGAAGACTTAATCCATAGGTGTTGAAGTTTTCAGGTTCTCTTGGTTTATTCTGTCCCCAACTGTAAGAATTTCTAAAAAGTACTGTAAGTACCATAGAATCCGTTTTTAAAGTTAAACGTTAAAACCAAAATTAAAATACATACCCATCCTTGTCATCCCTGTTATTTCTCCCACCACTACCACCGCCACCTCCACCACCACCACCAGCTGATCTTGTGGAGTTCATCCTATTGCGCTCATTGCCTATAAAACAAGAAAATACTTTGAGACAAAAAAAATTACCAATCCATGGATTCACAGTGCAGTTGTGGGGTCCAGTGTTGCAATGAGGGTAGTTAGGAGCAGCTCTTGGGACTTGGAACCCATATAACACTAAACTTGGAACTTGGAACCATATACCCTCTCTCACAGCTCACAAACCAACATTGTAGCCATCTTTTGTAAGTTAGATTGTTATGTCAAAGTACTTATTGGTTTATGAGGAAGAGAGTTGCTCGCTAGCGCAGTGGCATAGCGCGCTTGGCCTGCGATTGCGTATACTAACCAATGTTGTTAAGGCCGGTCATAGGATGGGTGACCAAAATTTATTATCTCAAGTTCCTCTGTGCTTCGAACGGCATGTTAATCCGTTGTTCCTAGATGCATTTGCAGTTGTTAATACCCACCAACCTGCACTGGGCCAGCGTGGTGGGTTATGGCCCAATCTCCCTATATTCTTCCATCCATAGGAAAGGCCATCAGTGGAGACATTAAAGGGCTGGTGCTGATGCTGCTGACTTATTGGTTAATACTGTGGTCTTTGGGGATAATTGATTCTAAATTTTACCCAGAGACAGATTTAAAATTGTCTAAAAGACTGTGGCTTTATGCTACAAATGATTTTGTTATTATTATATCTCCACATCCAGTTTATATTTAAACAAATTTTTGTCTTAACTTCAGTGAGTCCATCTACTTTAATCTTAATTTTAGATCAGATGGACACATTAAACTAATTTATATTTCATGATGTCACTATTTTTATTGAGAACTACATAATATCATTTTCACATCTCATGCTCTGAAAGTGCTTATTTGTGCAGAATATCATAACTGTATCTATATTAAATATGCAAAGAGAATGAGCTTTGCAGCCAAACACAATAAGAAGTTCAAAGTTAGAATTTGTTATTTTATAATATTTAATTTAATTAATTGCCTAATGTGTTTTTAAGACATAAAAGATATTGAAATCTGAATTCAAGTACGGTATGTTATTAAATTAATTAAAGAAAATTATTATTACAAAATCTAATACTAGGCTGTATAGGTCTGCAGCCCAAGCCTAATATCAATGGGAAAAATAATTTCCTTTAGTATTCAAAACTGTACTAATTTGAAATGTTATGATAAACTACTGTTTTATTTCCTCGCAATTGAAGTAAAAGCAGAGTTTATAACTCGTCCACAAAACCATTTTTATCCTCGACATTACTATCAGCCCTCACCTTCGGATTGGGCTGCTAAAAGCCTCAGATAAAAATAATTCGTTTCGTGCACTTGTTAAAAAATCTACTATTAAGTTATTATTAAACAAGGACACCTCTGCCTTCACTATACTACAACTTTATAAATTAAAATCATACCTGTTTCTTCTTTCAAAACAAGTTTCCGGCCACTCAGTTCATATCTATGCATTACAAACAGGGCTTTTTTCATGGCCTCAGAATTTGTAAACTCAACCACTCCACAGCCTCTAGGTTTGCCATTTTCATCATTAAACAATTCCACATAGGCAACATCACCAACCTGAAAACACCACAATGATATCTAAAATCAATACACATAATAAATATGTTACTATTATCAGTATATGTGCCATTTAAAAATATTCATATCCAACAGTGCTTTAGTTCGCAGTTTGACCAAATTACATATAATTTTGAAAGGTGCAGAAATAAGGTTTATGAATTTTTTATATTTTCTTTGTATGAATATTATGATAGAAGAAAACCTATACAAATGGTATGGTTTTACCAATACAATTATGCGAAGTTAAATTATAATTTTATGTCACTAAATGTACTACATGCACCTATTTTATAGAGGTTTTACACTGACAATAGAAACTCTATGATATTTGAAATAACTGAGACAAGCAAATATGACTTTGCCTAGAATAATATTACGCTTATATCAAATGTATTTTTAAAGTGATTTCTTTGTTCTTGTTGTTTTTATTGTAAATAAAACATTAATATTTCCAAGTTTGTATTTTTGTGTAAATTATCCATCAGACACACGAAACTTAACATATTTCTTCTTCCATTCATATCAGTCAGACATTATGAAGCCATTGCCTCCTTTTTGATTCATATCATAAGTCACACCCAAAAGCTGTTTCGTCACCACCCTCAGGCGGGAGACTTTGCAGCCCAAACTATACCAACCGTCACAGCCGCAGTATTACCTTTTCTTTAAATAAATCTTTCAGTTCTGTCCAGCGGAACTCATATGGTATGTTAGAAACAAAAAGTCTCTTCCCTTCAGGACGGTCGCGATCATTTGAACGATCTCTATTAGCATCGGAAAATCTTGAAGGCCGGTCGCCTCGCCTTGATCGATCCCTTTCTTTTTCCCTCTGGTTGTCCATCATTATAAAATTCACAACGCCGGTAGCGTTGTCGCGTATATTTTTCTCTCGGCTATAGAATAGTTCCTACAATCAGTACTAATACTTGAGCACACCGGTATGGAAGAGTTTCAGCAGTATTTCCTAGAAAGGAATTAAATGAACCACGACACGAATGAACACTTAACACAGCATTAATTTTATTAAAATTTAAAAATTAGACGCAAAATGGCGTCCCCAAAATAATGGTAGGGTGGCGCGGATGACAGAAAAGACAAACCCACAGACAAACGTGCGTCGTCGGCCTGGCGCGGCGCGGTTTTAAATTTTTTTTTTTGGGCTTTGGCTAGGTTGCTAAGGCTTTTGAGCCATGCTCGTCTTCTAGATTATGGGCCTCCGAGACAGTCAAGCGGCTTCGCGCCAAACACGTAAATTTTCTGTTGTGCTCTATATCCCCTAAGGGGTAGATCAATCACAGAATATTGCTAGATGTTACAAGAGTATGCTGCTGCCCATTACTCATTGCTGTCTTTACCCTTAGTCACCTTGTACGACACCCACGGGAGAGATGGGGGTGGTGACACTCTGCCGTCACCACACGGCCACCTAAATATGGGCTAGTGCTTTGTGACTATTCTGAAAAAAATGTTTAAGTGATTATTCTGACTGGTTACTCTCCTCTACTGACGCGATAAATATCGATTAGAGACTAGACGCTCGATATTTATCGACGATACTTGATCCAGGTCGTGGATTTTAAGATTTCTGGATCTATCGTTAACGATAAATCTACGTAACGCGAACCGCTTGTTCGTCTCAGCGGCACTTAACAGCGATGGTGACTAGTGTGATAGTGAAAAGTAGTGAAAAAGAAAACCAATAAAAAACCAAGAAAACCAATAAACCACTATAAAATAAAGATTCTTTTTACGAAAACAACTGAATTAAAAAAATAAAAAATATATGACTGTCTTTATTTTCTGCGAGCCTAGCACGGGGCCTAACACTAGCATCTCTCCACCACTTGACAGATTTTTGTCTCAGGATTAAGTGGGAGTTAGAAAGAGAGGAAAAGATTTTCTTTCCCCCGAAGGAGATGTCCACGTTCCGTGCTACGGGGGTTGTTGATAAATGAAAGTGTGCCAAACCACAATGCCTAACAATCTAGATTATTAGGCAAAGGCTCTATCCCATACAACCATGTCTGTAATTATTTATACTTTTAAGGGAATGAATGAACGTTTCTTGACATTATTTTAAGGATTTCACACATATTAACGCATCAATTGGGGTGCTTGGCACGAATCGAGTGGTAATGCGCCTCCGAGACGATCAAGCGGCTTCGCGTCAATGGCATAGATTTTAGCTTGCTTCAATCATTTTGATCGTCTACAACGCTCGCTTGAAGCTTGAGTCAAATTTATAAGCTTCTTGACAGGCATTTCAATCACACTGTTAAGCAAGAAAATCTACGTGTTTGACGCAAAGCCGCTTGACCGTCTCGGAGGCGCATAGCAGAGTTCATGATGGCCACTGATGAGGTGTGTCTTCACACCTTTAAAATTCTCAACGCCAAACCATCGTCAAACATTTAATCTCTAACGCAAGAATGAGACCTTAAATAATTTGAACAATGCCAGTGCCATACATTAAATATTCCGAAACACTACTGTAAAATGTAACGTAAAATGACAAAAAAATCCTAACCCGCCATCTGGCGGTAATCTGAGTTTTGCCGTGACATACATCCTTTTATTCCATTATCTGTGGAGTTACTCACACATTCATGTTTTTTGATTGTATTGCTTCATAAATATTTTTCGCCTACGATAGCCATGCAGGAGGCAACCTGCGCCAAGTTTTTAAAAAAATAAGTAGATTTAGTAATATACAAATTATGGAGCAAAGTAAATCTAATTCTCCTAAACTATTTGTGTGTACCGCCATAGAAAACAAGGACGAAATAGAAGAGGTTTGTATCGAATTTCGCACTTTTCCAACAAAGAATCGTTTAGTCAGCCATGTACAACCTTAATTTCTGATATCGACGATAGTGGCGCTGCTGTTATACTGGCGCGAATTTTCAATTTATTGATAAATTTAAGTTTTCTTTCATATTTTTTTATTAATTCCAGAGATATGAAAGGGCTTACGTTTATGTACAGTCTCTCATCGCTGATTGTAGTGAGAAAGAAACCCACGATGCTCTAAATAATGCAGTATGTAAAAATCATGAAGATGTATCTCTTGGTCTTGTTATGACCATTCTTACTGAACCTCACAATGCAACAAAAGGTTACAGAGATCTCACTCTAGTCACCAGGGATGGTTTTACTTCTGTGCTCAACAATCTGTCAAACCTGATCTTAGAAAGATATTTAAGATTTCATGATACTGCAAGAAATCAACTTCTATGGCTCATTAAAGAGATGATTAGGAATGCTGTCACGGGAATTGATAGTGTATGCTGGAATCTTATGCGGTATGCATCTGGAGGTGATGTTTCTCCTAAAAACATAATATTAGTTGAATCTCTATTGGATATTTATATCGAAAACAGAGCATGGCTGGACAAATTCCCAGTACTTATTTGCATGGTGGTTTATACTTACTTAAGATTAATAGAAGATCACAATATTCCACAACTGATTAACTTAAGGCAGAAAGAAGTTAACTTTGTTATCACTCTTATAAGAGAAAGGTTTTCTGATGTCCTAACATTGGGTAGAGATCTTGTACGCTTGCTACAAAACGTTGCTCGCATTCCGGAATTCAGTCAGCTATGGCAAGATGTTTTAATAAACCCTAAGTCCCTATGTCCAACTTTTACAAATGTGCTACAACTACTCCAAACAAGAACATCTCGCAGATATTTACAATCCAGACTTACTCCTGACATGGAAAGAAAGCTAGTTTTTTTGACTTCACAAGTAAGGTTTGGACATCATAAAAAGTACCAAGAATGGTTTCAAAGACAATACCTTGCAACCCCAGAGTCACAGTCTCTCCGAAGTGATATGATAAGATTTATAGTTGGTGTAATACACCCCACAAATGAACTTCTTTGTTCAGATATAATCCCAAGATGGGCAGTTATTGGCTGGCTTCTTACTACATGTACATCTAATGTAGCTGCATCAAATGCTAAACTAGCCCTATTCTATGATTGGTTATTCTATGATCCTGAGAAGGATAATATTATGAACATTGAGCCGGCTATCCTTGTTATGCATCATTCAATGCGATCACACCCCGCTGTCACAGCCACTTTACTAGATTTCTTGTGTCGAATCATTCCAAACTTTCATCCACCTTATGCTGATAAAGTGAGACAAGGCATTTTTAATTCTTTACAACAAATAATTGAAAAAAGAGTCCTGCCCAACTTGCACCCATTATTTGACTCACCAAAATTGGATAGAGAACTGCGAACAACAGTTAGGGAAACTTTCAAAGAGTTCTGTACTAATGGAAATGGTGAAGGAGTATCCGGATTACGTGATGAGGGAACTGAAGATTTACCTCCTGGTGGTCATGATGAGCCTGCTTTCTCTGATGATGATGATGAGATTCTACCACACATTGCAGAAGATACAGATGATGATGATCTACCATTATCAGAAGTGAGAGCCAGAGAGAGACCCGAGCTAGCTGCAGCTCTACCGCTAATTTTACGACCTTTGGCAGAAACATTATTGGATGAGCGGACTGCAGCTGCTGCCTCTGCTTTGCTGAATGCCTGTACTTCTCCTATGCCGACTCCTATAGCACTTGCAGATTTATTTACTGCCACTGTACAGGACATGCCACCGTTAAAAATAAATAGGTCCCCGACTCCTGCTGAACTTGATGCAGCATCTAGCACTCCAATATTTGCCATGTTTACATATCTAACTACTAACGAAGGATCAGATGCCAAAAGGAAATTAATTTTGGAAACTTTTAAAGAAATTCGTACCCAGAATGCATTTCACAATGTAGGTTTTTATTTATTATTTTATTTGAAAGTCTGTTATGAACGTGAGCGACGTGCACATCGTGACTTGATTAAGAAGAGGGATGTTAAATTCAAAGCCCAGGTGTATAGAGAATATTGTGGCTTCCTCGAACTGAAAGTAGGTGAAAGTTTAGCTGATGACTTTGAAAGATGTCAAGAATGTGATGCAAATGTTTTGGTATATTTAATACCTGATGTCTATAGAGAATTTAATGAAGAAGCTCAAAATCATATTAGGATGTTGCATGCTATTGTATCCACATTGGATGCAGCCCAATTGCAGCAATTAGTATGCTTGACACTACAGGGGAATTTAATGATGTTTAAGTCTGATGACATTACCACAATGCTTTCAACTAGCCTTAGTTGGGAAACATTTGAACAGTATTGCTTGTGGCAACTTTTAACTGCCCATGACATTTCAGTTGAAGACGTGCTACCAATCATTCCTAAATTATCGTACAAAGATCATGCTGAAGCGTTGACATCAGTGCTATTGATGTTAAAGCAAGAGAGACCCACTGCTGATGTTCTTAGGCAATTGTTCTGCCGGGCAGTAGATGAGGAAGACACATTTGTTGTTGCAACACTCAAAAATTGGTGTTATGATTATGAAGACAAAGTTGGAGATTTAGTTTCAGTTTTGTTGAGTACGCGTTACCCAGGCACCAGCCCTAATAAAAGAAAACGCCCAAGCAAGCACAGCATACCACCTAATGCTCCTCCTTCTGCAGAATTGGTAAGTAAGAAAATGTATTAAAAAACTATCCCTTATATTCAGTTGTTTATTTCTTTTTCTATTATTTAGAAAAAAAATAAAAGTACAGTATTCATTCCATTAGAATTAATGAAATAATAATTCAAAATTAATCTAGGATTCAATAATTTCTGTTTTAATTAAATTAGATCCAAAACTTTAGTGCTAACTCTATGTTTATTTATTTAACAGGTACTTGCACATCTGGAACAAATGCGCATTAGTTGCGTCGAAAATGATGACATGTCAATTTTCAACATGGAATGCATGCAGAAAGCACTGCAGCAGGCACAATCCAATAGTAATGATAGCTTACGGGTAAGAATTTGGTAATTTCTTGGAGATTTACTTACTGTTACATTAGTAAATTATACACCAAGGGCTATAAAACGAACAATGTCTCAGTTTGCAAGTATTTGACGATAAATATGCGATGAGACTTTGTTTTTTTTTCACCCGAGGTAAGATCATAGTTTTATGTTATGACCAGGAAGTGAGATTTTCCGTACGCTTAGCGGGCGGAAAAGTCCACTTTATGGTCAGGCAGGTGTGAGATAAAATATTTACTTGACTTTATTTGCCTGCCTTTTTGATAGAATGGTCAGATTGCTGGCTTTCCACTAAAAATTCGGTCTGTTCAAAGTTTATGTTATATATTTTCTTTTTCCAGAAACAATACCTTGAATTATATTCTCTGGCGCGCGAAGACGAGTTGCCGATATCGAGGCGAGCGAGAAAATTAGTCTCCAATTCGTTGCCACTAAATCAGAATCTACATTCATCTAATGATGACAGTGAGGTAAATATCGATATTATTCATATAATTGGCACTCATAATATTACAGGAAATATGTACTTATCTACATTTTATTGACACCCGTATTCCGTTTTTGTTGTTCCTATATTATGAGAGTCGATTTTGCCGTTGTACAGTTAGTCACGTGGTGTCACAGACTGTCGCCACCCCCTGCTGCACAAAGTTAACCTGCCTACAAAAATAGTACAAAGAATAGTGTGATTAGAAAAAGTTCGAAAAATGAAACCTCTCTCGGCGTCTTGGTTGGTCGAGTGGTTTAGGAACTTGCCCGGATTGCAGAGGACGCGGGTTCAATTTCCACACGAACATCATAAAGTTTGAAACTTTTTCTTACCAGAATATTCTTTGCAATAATTTTTCTAACATTTATATAGATAGATAGAACATTTATATGTATAGTACATAATTGTAAAAATATTTTTTTGTATTTGTATATATCTGTCTATACATAGGTACATAATTGTTTATTTGAAGCAGTATTATAACCATTAAAAAGTCCACTTCAAAATTGATTTTGCAGCACGCGCGGCTTTATAATTAGAAGAATCTATGTTGTTCCGTTAAAATGTTTTGAATTTTTCCACTACTTTACATAATTCGGCTTGCTTATCATCTTTTGTCTATTTCAAGTCATTGACTTGATGCCTACTTTTACAATAATGTTTTCATGTTAAGGAGCTCGCTAGCGCAGTGGGATAGCGCGCTTTTGCTTGCGAATGCGTAAACTAAGCAATGTTCGCTAAGGCCGGTCATTGGATGGGTGACCAAAAATGTATTATCTCGAGTTCCTCCGTGCTTCGGAAGGCAGGTTAAGCCGTTGGTCCCGGCTGCATCTGCAGTCGTTAATAATACCCACCAACCCGCACTGGCGCGTGGTGGGTTAAGGCCCAATCTCCCTATATTCTTCCATCCATAGGGAAGGCCCGTGCCCCAGCAGTGGGGACTTTAAAGGGCTGATAATGTGACGTTATGTATCTTAGTTGGTCGAAGTTTTAATAATTGTTTGGTCTCACAAATATAATATTGATATTTCTCTGTTTGGTCTCAATTTTGAGCGGTCAAGTGATAGGATGTAACTTGCTTCTATGCTGGCCTGGGAGCGAACAAATAACGTAGAATGGGCCAGACCCGACTCAACCCATGGGTGTCGTAAAAGTCGACTAAGCAAGATTGCCCGGTGTAGACCAATAAGCACCTTGGGGCACCCGAATGGTGGAGGGCAAACCACCAACAACAGCATACCCAAAGAGGGTTAGTGTCAGGCAGGCGGCCGGCTGTAAAACGTAAGCCAAATCTTTGAGCAGTATGGATTGGTATGTTGTCATTCCAATCACTCTCCGTTCATCGGTCTCTCGAAATAGGCCGTTCCGTCTCTTTTCTATACATTCATTCATCACTAGCACCTTTAAGGTGTGTTGGATGATATGAATCAAAAGGGAGTGGATGGCTTGATGACGTCTGGCCGATGTGAATGGAAGAGGAAACATACTGCGCCGACCCCAGATAGACTGGGAACAGGGCAGGGAGAAAAAGTACATACATACATAAGTCACGCCTATATCCCCGAAGGGGCAGGCAGAGGTGAACTAGCACCCGCGTTTCGCCAATTATGTTAGGTCCCATGTAATAGGTGGCGAGCCTATTGCCATTTATCGGGCACAGAAGTCGCAGTAGGTACATTGCTAGGTGGTATAAGAGGAACGCTGGTGCCCATTCCCCATCACTGATTTATCCTTAGTCGCCTTGTACGACACCCACGGGAGAGATTTGGGGTGGTGACAATTTTTATTTTATTTATTTATTTTAAGTACACAAACAGATTACAGGCATAAAAAACAAATGGATAAATATAATTGTGCGTGGAACTGGACCCTAACCCTTAATATTGTACATAACATGCATAGACATTGAAAATAATTATAAAATACTAATATCATAAAAATTGTGATTATAAAACAATTGTAGATACATTACATTAAAATAAAAATGTAATGTTCGGTAATAGAATAAAATAATAATATAACTGAAATTATACAATTGTCAAATTACGTTTTATATAAATGATATTTAAAATTCGTACGTAATACAAAAGTTAGGAAGACCACACAACAGGGCTTTATCAATGCAAACAATTGTATTCTACTCTGCCGTCGCAACACGGCAGGCAGGGAGAAAAAGTGTAAATTATATTTGTTGCAGGAGGAAGACATCGTGAAGCCGAAACAAGCAAAGCGCAGAAAGAAGGCCATCTCCGACAGTGATTGACATATCTCATTCGAAAAAGACGGTAATTATAAACACCAAAGTGCAACTCTACAATACAACAAATATTAGTATTGTGTAATAACATAATAATTCTTTTGTTACCTTATGTTAATGATAGGTGCGATTCCAAGAATGGTACCTTAGATCATCGTCGTCATAGTTTGCCTGCGTATAAATTGTGTACATGTGTGTAAATTTAATATAATTTGTTCTTTTTACCTGCTGTTGATATTGTAAGTTTGTATACTGCTTATGTGTAGTGCTTTGTGCACTACACCTTATTGTTTTTGTTGAAATCTCAGCAACATTTACAAAGCCCACGTATCTGATGCATTTCGATAAGAAAATCCTGTCAAGCCAAATTGCAAATATTGTTTAGTATAGGTACAGGGTAGGTAAGGGTTAACGAGTATTTGAATCATTTTCTTGCTGTTGTATAGATTTCGGCTTGATGAATAATATATGTTGTGGTAGATTTTTGAAATACATACATACATACATACTTTCAATTATAAAATCAACTTCGAATATTAGGATCAGTATAAGTACCCCCTCAATTATATAATATATTCCTGAGACTGTAAAACGAACCTATTCTGTTAAAACTAATAAGATAAATAGAATAAGGCCCACATTATGTTTCAAAGTAATACTAAACCTATCAGCTGTTATAGCGTTATAATGACATACAATCACGACATAAATAATTGTTGTTTTTTAATTCTTTAAAAAATGATGGTGGGTATGAAACACCATTTTTTATGTCATCATTGTCTGTATCTAAGAGAAAACAATTATTGATGCTGAATTTACAGCAAGTAGGAGAAGGGGGCCATCTGCCTAAAACCGACACTTTTGCGTATAAAATTGTTTCGTACACTCACGGGGACAGATGGAAACTACAATTACCACATGTCTCTTCAAGGTATCAGTCAATAAGGCTAATGAAGATATAATTATATCTGTTTTTATCGCGATCTTATACACTAGAGAGCTCACTTTAGGCAGTGTGCCCGCTTTAAGCTGACTTCCCCTACAGCAAAAATATAATGGTCGGCCATATTTTGTTTTGAGAAATCGGTTTATTTACCGTGTTTATAAGACAAAAATTTCCTGTTGCACGGTTAAATGTCTATACATTGTACAGTAGTTGTTTCATTTAAATAACATATTCAACGCGGCATTGTATATAATTTAAAATGTAGATAGTACAATCACGAACGCACGAGGAGACACTGAATAAAAACAGGTTTAACTCCACAGTGTCACAAATATAGTCCTTAGCATTGCCAGCTCGCATTTCAAAACATGCATAGACAAATATTTTCAAAGATTCACTTTACCTCTGTTGGTTTCAGCATGACAAGTCTTATAATGGCTTTAAATATATGTGTCTCCCTACATAACCCTACCCCATGTTAACTGTTTAAATAATATACACTAGTATCGTGTTATCAGAATCAATCAAGCACTTTCCAATACCCAAATCTAACAATGGCCCACTGTACATTTCGGCACAGTTATAATAATAGAAGTAATAAAATACAGTTACGTTTAAAATTAGGTACCCTTTAGTTAATGATGTACAGATTTTTTTACCCCTCGTACAGTGTCAGATTTATGTTAAGTCTATAATGTATGTGACCAAGAATTTTATTCAAAGGATATATTGTATTGATGCAATTTTCGAAATACATTTTTTACACTAGGATCAATAAAGTATTTCCCCCTATGTTTAATATTATTTCAAGCCTGTCCTATATGTTTATGTTCGACATGTTCTCTCGATCTTGCTTCCTATTTTTAGCTATTTTAATCCACCTAAAAGAGTTTTAGTAACGCCTACTTCCTAAGATCTGTATATGTCAGTCAATACACATAACTAAGGATCATCAGATTAGTAAGGTTATAATTTTTCTAAACATATTATGGCTGGCGGCACTGATTGGTCGGTATTATCGACTGCAGATGCAACCGGAACCTACGGTCTAACCTTCCGAAGCACACAGGAACTCAAGATAATATATTCATGCTCACCCATCCAATGGTGGCCTTAGCGAACATTGTTTAGTTTACGCAATCACAGGCCAAACGCGCCACTGCGCCATCGAGCTTCTCTCGTTATCTTCTTCTTCCTGCCCTGTTCCCAGTCTATCTGGGGTCGGCGCAGTATGTTTTCTCTTCCATTCATATGTCAGACGTCATCAAGCCATCCACTCCCTTTTGATTCATATCCCTCCCACCGTAAAGGTGCAAGTGATGAATGAATGTATAGAAAAGAGACTGAACGGACCATGTCAAGAGACCCATGAACGGAGAGAGTGATTGGAATGACAACATTCCAATCCATACTGCTCAAGGTTTTGGCTTAGGTTTTACAGCCGGCCGCCTGCCTGACACCAACCCTCTTTGGGTACGCTGTTGTTGGTGGTTTGCTCTCCACAATTCGGGTGCCCCAAGGTGCTTATTGGTTTACACCGGGCCATCTCCCTTAGTCGACCTTTACGACACCCATGGGATGAGTTGGGGCTGGCCTATTCTACGTTATTTGTTCGCTCGTTATAACACCAACAAAAGCCAACCAAAAGAGGGTTGTGTCAGGCAGGCGGTGGGCCTAAGCCAAAACCCAGTATGAATCCTCTCCGTTCATCGGTCTGTCGAAATGGTTCTTTCATCAATTTTCTATATGTCTATTCATCACTACCAACCTTTCGTCGCACCGATATAAATAGAAGAGGAAACATACTGCGCTGACCCCATTTATTTTAGGAATCTGCATGAAAAAGACTACAAAATCTATCCTTTTGCTGTTTTGTAGTCTCACGTACGATCAACAAAAAGTTATAGTAGGTACTGTTTTTTTATGGTTAAAAGTCGCTAGATCTATTTAATAGCTCTTATTTAGAAATGATAATTATAGAGCGCAAGATGTTGTGGTAGATCTTGTTAAGAGCCTAAATTAGTTACAAAACTAATAAAAAAGTGGAAAAAATTACTCTGGTTGTTAACGGCCAAAAGATCCCGGGTTCAAATCCTGGTGTGGTTGTTTATATATGTTTATTGTTCATGTAGGATATTAAAAACATGTGTATATTAAATTTATCCCGTCGTCTAACATCCATAACACAAGTGCTTATGCTACTTTAGGCTAGATGACCGAGATGTGATCGTAAGAAATATTTATTTATTCGTGTGACTAGGGTCCTGAAATCGAATTACTGATAAAACTAAAATAAAAATGCAGATGATTTTATCTTTAACATGTTCTTATTTCAAAGGGTCCATTGAAAGAAATAACAAGTCTTACTGATAATGGATACAATGCCGGCAATCGAAAGCGTATATTTACATAGTTATTTATCTATAAATTAGATTGATATTATACCTAACAGATTCAATATTCTATCTTGATAGAAGTAACAAGCTTACTCAATTATTGCAGCATTTTTTGTTAAATTACCTGCTGAAAATAACAGTTTATGTTGCTATAACCCCATTCACTTGGGTCTTTAGACAAAATGTAAACAATCTTGATGTGTCTTGATACATCATACATTAATCACGCCTATATCCCCGAAGGGGTAGGCAGAGGTGAACTAGTACCCACGTTTCGCCAATTATGTTAGCCATTTATCGGGCACAAAAGTCTCAGTACATTGCTATTGCTAGGGGTATTAGAGGAACGCTGCTGCCCATTCCTCGTCATTGATTTATCACCCACAGGAGAGATTTGGGGTGGTGACAATTGTATTCTACTCTGCCGTCACCACACGATTATGATGGATCTTGATGATTAATATAAAATACAAAAATAAAAATGTGTAACACCAATATTTCACAGCAGCTAACATTTTATTGATGATGTACTTTAGAATACACGTTTCTTGTTTTTAAGAGCATTTCGTAGATAAAGACATATATCAAGATTGTTTACATTTTGTCACAAGCCCAAGGAAATGGGGTATACCTAGTCAACTAAACTGTGGTGGGTTCAGTTTGATCCTTAGATTGAATATTGAACCTGGACGTAAATGTAGCATGGTTATAAGGGAGACTTGCCCAAATCAAACTCGGCCGTGAATTTAGACTTTCATTTTAAATCCTCCTCCCTTTTTTATTATGTAGGTAGGTATTAGGGAAACTAGAAGACGAGACGATAACTCTTAGGGCCTGTTTCTCAATCGACAAGTAAGTTCTAAGTAGCTTACTTCGCAGATCATTTGACAGTTGTAATATGAAATATATGTCAATTGAACGTGCCGTTTTTTTGCCGTGTGGTGACGGCTGAGTAGAAAACAATTGTCACCACCCCAAATCTCTCCCGTGGGTGTCGTACAAGGCGACTAAGGATAAATCAATTCCCTTCGGGGATATAGGCGTGATTTATGTATGTATGTCTATTGAACGGCAAAGTAAGCTACTTCAAACTTGCTTGTCGATTGTGAAACAGGCCCTTAGCATTCCATGGATTCCACCCCGTGTCAAGGTTTGGTCTCTTGATCGTAACGCACAACGCAAACATACATACATAAATCACGCGTATATCCCCGAAAGGGTAGGCAGAGGTGAATTAGCACCCACGTGTCGCCAATTATGTTAGGTCCCATGTAATAGGTGGCGAGCCAATTGACATTTATCGGGCACAAAAGTCGCAGTACATTGCAAGATGGTATAAGAGGAACGCTGCTGCCCATTCCTCATCACTGATTTATCCTTAGTCGCCTTGTACGACACCCACGGGAGTCGCCTTGTACGACACCCACGGGAGAGATTTGGGGTGGTGACAATTATATTAAATAATTATATTAAGCCGTGTGGTGACGGCAGAGTAGAATACAATTGTCACCACCCCAAATCTCTCCCGTGGGTGTTGTACAAGGCGACTAAGGATAAATCAGTGATGAGGAATGGGCAGCAGCGTTCCTCTTGTACCACCTAGCAAGAGCAATGTACTGCGACTTTTGTGCCCGATAAATGGCAATAGGCTCGCCATCTATTACATGGGACCTAACATAACTGGCGAAACGTGGGTGCTAGTTCACCTCTGCCTACCGCTTCGGGGATATAGGCGTGATTTATGTATGTATGTACAATTATATTCTACTCTGCCGTCACCACACGGCACGCAACGCAAACGCTGCGGTGTATCTAGGCTATGCGCCGATATACACAATCATCGTATCAAAAACTACTGGAGTGTCTCTCTTCCGTCGTCGTTCCGTCGCAGTAGGTACTCAGTAGGTCTCGTTCCGTCGCTTGTGACCCAATAGAATTAATGACTACTTTGAAGACTACACTATGTTTTTCTTACGTGTAAAATTAATTATATTTTTGTAAAAACTTTCCATTTTGATAGAAAAATTATGTTTTGAATAATGCAATTTAAAATTTCCCCCAAACCGCCAAAATAGCAATGGCGTCTGTGTGACGTCACTATTCCGTAAAAAGGCCAGTTTCTTTAATAAACTACTGAATTTGATTGGCAAATAAAATGTCAAAATGGAGATAACTAAATAATGACGTCACGCGGCGGTTTAGCAAATATGGCGGATTGCTAAGTTTTGTACTTTTATTTTTATAAAATAAATATCAATCACAAGTATAATCTGATAACAAGTGGCTAATAAAGAATCTCCTTATACTAAATTATTATTATAAATCATTATATCAGTGATCTTTTGTTAGTGTCAACATCCCTATTGCAGGTTTACGGGGCGCCCCTTCACAACTAGTCAACACTCGCCTTCACCACAACGACTTCTCTCTGCCTAGCCATATTTCAAAAGAATCCATAAGTGACAGTGGTTAAATATAAGTCTGATCGATGATTAATTTCAAACATAATTTGCCGTAAAATAAAACCAACATTTAGGGCAAGGTGGGTGGCGCAAAGCGGACATGCTTCTTAAAACTTTCTTCTTACTTTCGTGTATATACGTGTAGGATATATGTATTCTCCTCAGTCTTATTAAATGCTCCCTTGAGCGGACACAAGGGCAGTAAAGTTCCCATTCGTCGCCTTGGGTGTATAAAAACAATTTTATATAGAAGAGTGCCTGCTTCGGGCCACCTTCCCCTACCGGCGAATTTGATTTCGTTTAACGAAGGCAAGCTCCCCATGGGCTATTCTAATATGATTCCCTTGAATTTTTAAGACTTCGCAAAGTGACCTTAATCTTAAATATATTACATAATTATTATGACAGATCAGAATTAATTATTATATTCTGATCTGACATAATACATCAGATCCGAATATAAATAATGACATTGTACAACAACCATGGTTTGTAAATGTAAGTACAAACGGTGCAATAAAAAAATGGTACAATATGAATTAGGCATAATTTAAAACCCTAAACCTAGCAATAAAACTGTAATCTTACTAACAAATTGAAATTGTCCTAATTTTAATTTTTCCCATGCTTATACCTTTGCCGTGCTTGAGCTTTACTGTATTTGGTTTTTCTCTCTGGAATTGTTGTTTCTTGTTCTTTATTGACACCTAAAAGTTAAAATCATGGTATGAAATTATAAAATCAACAATCAGTATGTACACATTCTGCACTTAGAACTACAAATTAAGGTAAGCCTTTTTTATACATTAACCAGCTTTGAATGTCCCTACAGCACAGGACTTGCCTATAGATGGAAGATTATAGGGAGAACGGGCCATTACCCACCACGCTGGCCCATATGTGGGTAAATAGTCAACATAATGTTATTTTTTGTATTAAATATTGCACATTGAATACAAAAAATAGCAACTCTTAACATTATTGTATCTCTTTTGTGTTTAAGAAGCGATATGAAACGAAACTTGCGATATACAAATTTTACTAAAAGAATAAATAACTTTCCATGAAAGTAGTTGGTGTTTTGTTGTAATCTTTTTGACTTTTTTTACTTTATTATCAGTTTCCCAACATTTATGCAACATGTTATTTTATAACATATTCATTATTTTAAATTTTGATATTCAGTTTATGTTCTTTTCTATTAATAATAATAATTACCCACATTTATACATACCTAAATCTTCAGGTGGCTGTAATGATTTTCCAGCATTTACATTGTTCACTAAAATTGCTGCTTTACCAACAGCCCATCCTACACCAGAGAGGGCTATTGAAAATGCTACCATACTGAATGGATGCTAAAATAAAATAACATGTAATGCATTAAATACAATAAATTTAAGATGTCACAATCACACAATAGGACTGTAATTCATCATTATTTTACACTCTAATTAGTAGAGATATTTATAATCTCAGTCACAGAAATGTATTAAATTTATTGTTCCTTTTACAGAACACTAACAAAAAATATGTACAAAGAATTGAGAACATCTAGATTGTTTTAAAAATCATAAACATTTATATTGGCCACACTGAAAATATTATAATCTATCATGCAGAACTTGAGAATATAATGGTGATATGGTGTTTTATAAAAGTATAAAATGTAATTACCTTTATTTTAAACAAGTAGCAAGAATTTTAATATCACAATATTTGATAGACTTACAAAGATAAAGAGAACTCAGTACTGCTTTTTATTTATAATGAATTTTGTTATATTTATATAATTTTGAAATAAAAATCAAATAATAATAATACTTACTGTTAATGTAGGGCTAACTGTGAAACAGTAATCAAGAATAACAACAGCAATACCAAACACCAAGCCCACACATGTACATATCCATATAATATTTTGATTACCTAAAAAAAATTACTTTATTAATACACTTAAACAAATCAACAAAACAATAATTATTCTAATTACTTTGTGAGTGTTTAGTAGTTTCAATTAATTCGCCCTTACACATAATTTTTACACATTTAACAAGTGACCATTGCATGTGCAAATATTATTATGCTAAAGTAGTGTAGACTAATTTTAATTTATAGTGACATTTTGTATTGAAATATAATTTTATGCAGATGTGTAATGTTTGTGTAAATATTAATGGCAAAGGGGTTACGGTTAATCAGTTAGAATTACTTTTTATCTTTTTATTTTGAATGTCAGTGATACTCTTGATAGATTCCATCAACTTGGAATTGTGTGGATCGAGTTGTAGTGCCCTAGTGTAGGATATGATTGCTTCATCTTGTAAACCACTAGCAGCTTCAACCTCAGCTCGTCTGAAATATCCCTGAAGAACAGAAAAATATCTAATATAGTTTTTGACAGACTCAACTTTGATACAAACAGTTTTTATTTGCAGTAACTACTAGTTGCTCCTGTATAAGGAGATTTTTCTTAAGACCCTTACCAGTAAGTCTGAATGGACATAAGTCAATAAACTTACCTTAGCCCATTGTGGTTGCAATCTAACAGTTTCATTTGCATCCTGCAAAGACAGATAGTGTTGATCCATTTTTAAGAAAGCATACGATCTATTGCTGTATAAAATGTAATTGTTAGGATCCATTTTAATAGCTTGCGTATAGTGTAAGACCGCTTCAATAAATTTGCCTTCTTTTACACATTCATTTCCCTTGGTTTTAAGTTCTTCGACACTCATTGTCTGTGCAGTTTTCTTTGGTTCCTCCATGATTTCAATTACTTTAACTGTTGCTATAAAATAATAAATTAACAAGTAATGTCTGTCGTCGGCTGGAGTTATTAACAGGAATTATAAGAAATATTTAGCTCAAAACCACTAGAAAATTCAAAAAGTATGTCGTGTTTTTATAATTTAATTAAAAATATTTTATCTGTGAATTAGATATATGAATACGTCAACGTCAAAAGTATATACAATCTATGGTCATTTTATAAACAGTTCATGAATTCAAGTGTTTTTGGAACTCGAGGAGTGTTTGGCGCGTTTCGTGGTATAAAATATACACTAAAGACATGGCTGTATGGGCTAGACCCTTTGCCTTCCCTAAAATATAGGGAGAATTAAAAAAAAATTTTTTGGAACTTTCTTAATTACACTTTCATTTTCTTGAAAAATTTTACTTTAAAATAAAAGGGTTATATACTAAATTAGCAAATATTATATACTAATACGCAAATAGGGTAGGGAGTGCTTGGCGCGAATCGGGTATATAAATTTATTTATTTATGACGGCGACTGATGAGGCGGTTTCAATGATTCCTTACAATTGAACGTCCACTCGGATCCTTATGGATCTAAATAATACCACATTCATTGCACTAAACATTTTTTTTGTAAAATTCTCCCTATATTTTAGGGATGGCAAAAGGTCTAGCCCATACAGCCACGTCCTTAATGTATATTTTATGTGTAGTCATATGAGATAATGAGTGGGTGCAATGTATGAATGAAATGAATTTTACGTTAAAATTTATTTATTTTATTTATTTAATAATTTATTGTACACAAAGAAACAACAATAAAACAATTTATATTAAAAAATGTACAAAAGGTGTGGCTTATTTCTAAAAGAAATCTCTTCCAGCCCACCTACAATAGGAGAAGCGCTGCGAGACGTAAATGTCGTGTGTACGTACACAAATAAAAGTTTATTATAATGATATACCTACATTAAACATATGTTACATACAAATACAATACATAATATATTATATACGATACAATACAATATATATATATATAGACAATATATACCTACATAAACTAATAAATTATGAACATATCGAGAGTGACGATAGAATTAGTCTAAGAAAAAATAAAAAATAAAAGAATAAGGGAGGAATTTAGCTTAAAGAAAGGTAATGCTCTTTAACTCTCTTCTTGAAGAGTGGAAGTGATGAGATTTCTCGTATTGCTGGCGGTAGTGCATTCCATAGCTTGACTGCATGAACAGTGAAAGAGTCGATGAAGAATTCAGTACGGTAAAGTTTGGAAGGAAGCTTAAGGAGAGTGCGGAGATGCGATCTGCAGACTATGCCAGGAGGACGCGCAAAATCAAAGCGCTCACGAAGAAATTTTGGATATGTTGGGTTATGTAAGATATTAAAAAGTAGAAAAAGAATGCGGGAGTTCCTACGAAGTCGGATGGGGAGCCACTTTAGCTGAGAGCGGAAATGAGATACGTGATCATATTTACGTAACCCAAAAATGAAACGTATGCATAGATTCTGCAGTCGCTCAAGCTTGTTTAATAGTTCCTCCGTGATATCCAGGTAACAGACATCTGCGTAGTCCAAGGTGGGAAGAATCAACGACTGGGCCAAAGAAACTCTAGTGTGTATCGGTAAGAAGTGTTGCAAAGATTTTAGTATGTGAAAGGAGGAGAAGACTTTGCGACTCACTTCGTTCACATGGGCTTTCCAATTCAAGTTGCTGTCAAGAGTGATTCCTAAATTTTTCGCAGTGAGAGAGAAAGGAATTACTGAGCCATTTAGGATCACAGGTGGCAGCAACCTTAGGTCTAATTGCTTGGTCATGTACCCACTTCCTAATATCATAGCTTTCGATTTAGAAGGATTTAAGTGGAGCCCATATGATTTAGCCCAGTTGTGTACACGCACTAAGTCTTGGTTAACAGCGACAATACCGCTGTTGACGTCGGAGATAGGGAAGTGGCGATACAACTGCAAATCGTCGGCATAGAGATGATAATTCGAGGTGATAGTTTTAGTCACGGTGTTAATGAAACAGGAGAAAAGAAGTGGCGATAAGATTCCACCCTGAGGAACTCCTGTCGACAATGTGCACCACTGAGAGAGATCGTCATTTACTCGGATACATTGGGATCGGTCACGGAGATAGGAATCGAACCAAGAGAGAGCACCGACTGAGACGTTAAGCGACTCAAGTATGCCAAGGAGAATATCAAAATCGACTGCATTGAATGCGTTACTGAAGTCCAGCAACAACAGTAAAGTGAGAGATTTATTCTCCATGGCAAGCCTGATATCGTCAGTCACATGGATAAGAGCAGTAGCGGTGCTATGACCTGGTCGAAATCCGGATTGAAAGGGATTCAATAGGTTATTGCACGACAAATACAGGGAGAATTGTTTATGAACTAAATGTTCAAGGACTTTGGAAAGGAATGGCAATATGGAGATAGGTCGGAAATCAGAAAAGGAACGAGGATTTGTAACTTTGGGTAAGGGAATAACATGAGCATGTTTCCAAACTGATGGGAAACAATTACTCGTAAAGGAGAAGTTAAATATATGAGTAAGGACAGGAAGAACCTCAACTAGAATGAGAGAAATCATCCTCGAACTGATTTCGTCATTACCACAGGCAGTAGATGAGATCGCCGAGACTGACTTCTGCACATCTTTACAGGAAACAGGACTGAAACTAAAAGGAACACAGGAAGGCTTAGGGGAAACCGACAAATGACGCAAGGTACTGGCTTTGGTGTTCGCATCCAGCGCGTAAGCTGGTGCAGCGAAATGCACATTTAGAGCACTAACATCAATATTGGTCCCACACTGATCACGTGATTTGCCTATTCCAACGGATTTTAGGAATTTCCAAGTATCAGCAGGGGATTTCCCTGTTAAAGAATCGTGAAAATAACGTCTCTTAGCATCTCTACACAGACGATTGCAGCGATTACGCAACAACCTGAAACGCAAAAGATTTTTCTCGTTTGAGAAGCGTTTTAAGCGGTTTTTAGCTCTGTCCCTTTTGACGATAGCTTCTTTGATAATTGGAGTAAGCCTGTTGTATGTTGTACTTGGCTGTATGGGCATAACACGTTGGTCTGAGTATTTTGATAACAACTAAGCAGAGTCTATGTCTTGGAGTGCTGGTCGTAGTTGAATCTTGTAACAATAATTTAACTTGATCTGATTATAATAAATATAGAATAACTCAAGAGCAATTAGCTTTAATTAATTGCAACATCCCACATAACATGGCGCTGCTAAAAAAAAAAAAAAAGTGAAGTGAAAACTTAGGGAAAGAAAAGTAACTTACAGAAGAATATTAAAATGGCGGAGGGCTTGAGAACCCCTAACCCACTAAAAGAAGCTACTACAGAGGAATATACAAAATGGATAAAAAAGTTCGAACTATATAGAAAGGCTTCTGGAAGTTCGAGCAAACCACAGGATGTACAAGTAGCACTATTACTGCACTGCATGGGAGACGCAGGCATTGACATATATGAAAGTTTTGGGTTGCCTGAGGAGGAACAAAATGATTATAACATAGTGGTGAAAAAATTTGAAGAATATTTTATTCCGAAAAGCAACGAGAGTGTCAACTCCCATCTCTTCTTCACAAGGGACCAGAGGGAAGGTGAATCTTTAGACAGCTATATAACAGAATTAAAAAAGTTAAGTTTAAATTGTGACTTTGGACCAATGAAAGATAGATTAATAAAAGACAGAATAATAAGTGGCATTGATAATACAAAGTTAAAGGAAAGATTGCTAAGAGAAACAGAGTTAACCATGGAAAAAACCATAAGAATATGTAAAGCGTCAGAGCTAGTAGAACAACAAATAAAGCAGATAACAGATCAAGGAAAACAAAATGCAGACTGTGATGCAGTAATAAAACATAAGAAAGAAAATAATAATTACAATATGCCAACTAATTATAATAGAAATCAATTTACAAAAAATCAGAGTTATGAAATGAAGCACAATAATAATAATTTAAATTACTTTAGGCAACGAATGCCCATTAGTAATGGTAATAAAGTTTGCAGTCGCTGTAGTTTTCAACATTTACCAAGAAAATGCCCAGCATATATGAAAAAATGTATGAAATGTAATGGTATGAACCACTTTGCAAGAATGTGTAGGAGCCATGTGGCTATTCAGGAGATACAAATGGATGAGCAAACAACTTCTTCAAAACAAGAGGTATTTTTAAATGTTATTAATAGTTTAAATAAAAACTGGCTTCAAAATGTTTTTTTGGTAGATTATAATAAAAATATTGATTTTAAAATTGACACTGGTGCACAATGTAATATTATGCCTCAAAATTGTTGCAGGTCTATGAACATATATAATTTTAATGTAAGTAATCTCATTCTTAGAAACTATAATGGCAACTTAATTCCAACATTAGGGCAAATAGAATTAAGGTGTAAAATTGGAAATAAAGTGAGAAATATTGTTTTTCAAATATGTGAGAATAATTCAGTACCAATTTTAGGCTTATCTACTTTAATTGAATTCAATATAGTTAAAAGGAACATAATAGATAGCATACAAAGTAATAAGAAGTTACAGAGTAATAAACCAATACAAAGTAATAATTTATATATAAAATACAAAGATATTTTTCAAGGGATAGGATTAATTAAAGATTATGAATATGACATAAAATTAATAGATAATTGGAGAGGGAAAATTGAACCTTGTCGACATATTCCATTTAAACTTCTTCCGAAACTAAAAATTGAGTTAGAAAATTTAGAAAAATTAGGTATAATTTCAAAAATTGAAACCCCAACAGACTTTGTAAGCTCATTAGTAATTACAATAAAACCAAATGGTTCTCTCAGAGTATGTCTTGATCCTCAATATTTAAATACACAGATAAAAAGAGAACAAATCATGTTACCCAAATTAGAAGAGATAACATATAAATTAAATGGTAGCACTATATTTAGTACACTGGATGCTAACAAAGGATTCTATATGGTAAAATTGTCAGAAAATAGCAAACAGTTAACAACTTTTAATACACCATATGGTCGATACTGTTTTAACAGATTACCTTTTGGTCTTTGTTCCAGTCCAGAGGTTTTTCAAAGAGTTTATAGTAATATTTTCAACATAGAGGGAGTGTGTATTTTTATCGATGATTTGTTAATTTATGCTAAAACTGAAGAGGAAAGTAATAGAATTTTAGAGAAAGTACTACTACGTGCTAAAGAATTTGGAGTAAAATTTAATTTAGATAAATGCAAATTTAATCAAAAAGAAGTTAAGTATTTAGGGCATATTTTAACAAAAGAAGGATTAAAATTAGACGAAGAAAGAGTAGAAGCAATAAAGAAAATGCCAGAACCGAAAAATCAAAAAGACTTGTTAAGATTTCTAGGAATGATAAACTATATTGCAAAATTTATTCCAAATATTTCAGAAATAACTTCTCCGCTTAGGGAATTGCTTAAAAAGAATGTTTTATTTCAATGGGCAGATACACACAGAAATGCTTTTAATCAAATAATTAAATTAATTAGTGAACCACCAGTATTAGCTTATTTTGACATGAATAAAAGTATAACATTAAGTGTAGATGCAAGTAAAGCAGGATTAGGTGCAGTGATTTTACAGAATGGACAACCGATAGCATATGGTTCAAGAGCAATGACAGATACAGAGAAAGATTATAGTCAAATAGAAAAAGAAAGTTTAGCAATTTTATATGGATGTACAAAATTTAATCAATATTTGTATGGACAAAATTTTAAAGTAGAGACAGACCATAAACCCCTAGTTGCAATTTTTTCAAAGCCTTTGAATAAAAGTCCGATTAGGTTACAACGCATCAGAACAGCTTTACAACCTTATAATTTTAATTTAGTATATAAACCAGGGAAAGATTTGTTAATTGCAGATCATTTAAGTAGATCTCATTTAAATAATACAATAAAATCATATGACTTAGATATAGAGACCCATGTGGGTATGGTTTTGAATAGCTATCACATTACCGATGCTAAAATGATAGAATTGAAGAATGAAACTAAAAAAGACAGTGAGTTGCAAATTTTATTAGGTTATATAAAAAATGGGTGGCCAGAAAATAAACATTTAATACACAGTGATGTTAAGATATACTATAGTTATAAAGATGAGTTAGGAGAATGTGATGGCTTAATTGTGAAAAACAGTCAAATTGTTATACCAAAAAGCATGAGAAAAGAAACTTTAAATAAAATTCATTATGCACATTTAGGAATAGAAAAATGCAAAGCATTAGCTAGGAAATCCCTATTTTGGCCAAACATGTGTAAAGAAATAGAAGATAAAATACAAAATTGTGATGTGTGTAAAAGTTTTCAAAATAATAATAAAAAAGAACCTATAATTAATAAGGAGATAGCCGAAGGGCCATGGCAAATTATTTCAGCTGATATCTTTTTCTTATACAGGAAACCTTATATTTTACTAGTTGATTCATTTAGCAAATTTGTTGAAATCAAAGAATTAGAAAATTTGTATGCTAAAGCTGTAATTGAGTGTATAAAGGAAATTTTTTCTAGAAATGGCATAGCAAATGTACTGTATACAGATTCAGGTACTCAATTTACTAGTGTAGAATTTAAAAAATTTGTCAAAATGTGGAACTTTGAACATAAAATAGTTAGTCCTAAACATCATCAAGCAAATGGCTTAGCAGAAAGATACATTCAGACAGTGAAAAAGATGTTGAAAAAAATAATTTATGACAATAAAGATATATATTTAGGATTGCTTATATATAGAAATACACCCATAGAAACTCAAAATAATAAATCTCCTGCGGAATTGTTATATAATAGAAATATAAAACACATTATACCAGATATAAATATAAATAAAGCTTTTAATGACAATGTAAAAGATAAATTTAGAGAAATTTTAATGGAAAGACAAATGCAACAAGAAAAATATTATAATAGAGGAACAAGAAGTTTGTCAGATTTAAGGCAAGGTCAGATAGTTAAAATACAGAATGAGTTTCATAGGAAACCTCATGAGAGTGGTATGGTAGTAAGAAAAGGGTTGAACCCAAGATCTTATTTTGTTAAAAAAGAAAATGGAGATGTAATTGTAAGAAATAGAAAATATTTAATTGAGGGAGGAAAATATAAGGAGAATAAAGAGGGGAATTATGATTATTTAGAAAGGCATGAGAATAATGACAACATTGTAAATTTAGATATTAATAAAGAAGAAAGTGTAATGATTCAAAATGAAGCAAATAATGTAGTAAAGGACAATTGTATAAGAACTAGAAGTGGTAGAGAAATCAAAAGACCAAAACATTTAACAGATTATTTTTAATATTGTTACATTAATATTACCTACATTTAATTATAAGGTTAATTAAAAGTGTTAAATAAGTAGTTCATAAGAATTAGTTTTGTTTTAATGTCAAGATTAAAATTGTGTAACAAGTTTGTATTTAACTAATGTTTTTTGGAAAAATATTGTAAAGAAGGGAGATGTTGTACTTGGCTGTATGGGCATAACACGTTGGTCTGAGTATTTTGATAACAACTAAGCAGAGTCTATGTCTTGGAGTGCTGGTCGTAGTTGAATCTTGTAACAATAATTTAACTTGATCTGATTATAATAAATATAGAATAACTCAAGAGCAATTAGTTTTAATTAATTGCAACATCCCACATAACAAAGCCAGGGCGCTGGATAATATTTAAGTTTTACTCTTTTCATTGGAGCGTGCTTGTGAAATAAGTTCAACAAGATGGAGTTGAATATAATAATTTTACCTTCCATAGTGCCGCTTCTAAATACTTCAGCCCAGTCAAGAAGAGACGCATCAAGTTTCAAAGCACACAAGTCCATGGAATTAAAGTTACGACAGTCACGATATTGCTGTTTAAACTTCGGTGGACGAGTTTTATACGATAAGTAAATGAGATCGTGATAAGAAAATGACGCAGTAAGTTGACCGTGCGCAGCTACCTTATCCACAGAGGAAACTATCGAAAGATCAAGGAGAGAAGGAGTACAGTTGGGTGAGAAATGTGTAGCAGAAGAAGGAAGGATATGTAGATTGAAGGAAGTAACAGTGTCCTGAAGGAGACGAGAGCGAGAATTATCCTTTAGGAGACACGTATTGAAATCACCCAAAAGAAGAATATCGCAATAGCCCGGACAAAAGTCATTTAAAAGTTTATCTAAGGTTGGAAAGTAATTAATGTTGAGATTAGGGCTATAGAACACACCAAGTAATAATTTTCTGTGATTTAAAATAACTTCAATGAACAAGAATTCGGCAGATTCAGAGTATAAACTGGGCGAGGAAAGAATAATTTTGTAAGATATATCGGCGCGCAAATAAATTGCCACACCGCCACCACCTTTTCCCGTTCTATCATTCCGAACCAAAATATACCCTGGAAGAGAATAAGAGGTTGACAATAGAGATGGTTTTAAAAACGATTCGGATATGAGAATAGCGTCAACGTAGGAAGCAGAAAAGGATTGTAATAGGTCGATGTGATGAGAGGGGATGCTTTGTGCATTGATATGCACTACATTAAAAAAGTTGGGAAAAGTCGAAAATATAGATGACAACTGTTCACGCAGTGGCAAAGGATCAGGCGAGCTATCATCATCAGCACTCATAAAACTATCCGAAGAGGAGCAAGAAAAAAAGCTGTTATCTAAAATATGTTCAAAATCCATAAATAATACAATAGAATATATAAATTATAATATAAATTAAATAATATCTAGTAATAACTAAAAAGTAATTAAATAAAAAGGGGCTCAAATATTGACCGAAACCAGCACTCATCACCAGAAGTTGATGGAGAGATGTATTTTGATCCTACTTTGAACAACAATCCAATTTATACACAAACTCAAATTATTATAAACATAAAATCCCAATTTATAAATAAAATCTAATACTATAATTATAAACAAAATCGTTAAATAGTCAGCTATACTGGCATGAACATAAAAGAAACATAAATAATTACATCTAAACGTATTTAGTAGTGGACACGGCTGTATGTGCAGAAGTAGTTTGCCTTCGTTATTTTTAAAGAAGCTATAATTATAGTGACACTGACAAGAAAGAAACCAGCCTGGCGAAACTCCCATACTGCAGAAAAAATGTATGGAGTTTAGGCAATTTTTAATGGCGACTTGTTTTGTCTCTTACTTCCGATTTAACCTTCCTTGTCTCGCGCTGCCGGAGTGTGTCACTAATGTCATAAGTCACTATGCCGTTTTGAAAATATAAATTAAAGCGTTGTTTTAGTTTAGTTTTCCATCTTGTGCTTATTTATTGTCCTCAGTGACTTATCATTAGTGTATATCTAACTAGTTTGTGTCATTTATTTATGTGCATAACAGCGAAATGTTTTACAAAAGGTGTGAAATATGTTGACTAAAATCTAGTAGGAAATTAAACCAAAAGAGGGTTTTCATGGTCAATTCCCACTAGATGAGAAGCGGTAAGTAGTTTCCATGTTTTTATATAAACGCTAAGTAATTAGAAATAAGTTCTGGTCACTTTAATCAAAAATCATATGCGCCGTAGCGATGTCCTTACTACTTACCAAATTATCGATAAAAAATCTATTTTCTTAAATTTGAGTATCAAATGTACTTGAGATGTTTCATTAGTTTTATACATATAAATATTGTCTATTGCAATATATTATAATATAGTATATCATATATAGGGTTATTTATAAAACAACAAAAACCTCCCATGACTAGATAGCTAACATCATTAACAACAAAGTTTGTTGTATGAGTTTTATTATTCATCTCTCATTATCATCATCAAAAGTTCTTCTGTGTTCAACTCCACTTATTTTTCAGATCACAGCGTGACTTGTTGAAAGGCGATGAGAGTCATGGCTGCAAAGCATATGAGAGTGGATCGGCATTAACCCCGTAGAAAAGCCGTTTCGGTTTGCGACTGACAGAGATGAATATAAAAAGCTGACGGCTTATCTTCCGAATTGAAGAGGCACTAGAAGAAGAAGACAGCGTGACTGCCGCCTTGGTACACGATGCCCGTCGGGTGTGATCGTTGCCTGCAACCGCATAAGCGCCTCTATTGGTAAGTTACATAACTTATCTTTCCGATATGGTTTGATAGCTCAATTCCTGAAGCTAATGAGTGGTTTATTTCAGAACCAGATTTCATTGATTGGGCAGAACCAGACCTTCGGGCGCGTCACACATAGTCCGCTATGGTAAGCGGTGAACAATAAATTGAATTGATGATGACCAGCGTAAACTCAAACGATATATTTACTAATCTCTATTTATTATTTCAGATCTAAATGTTCTGCTTACTTGCTTACACAACATTGCAAAAACGTGTGTTGATCGATCAGCTAACATCTGAAGACTCCGCCTAGAATATGAGATCAGAAAATTACCAACAATTTTAATTTCCACATTGTAAACAACTTTTATTTTTTGTTGTTAAATAAATTGTATTAAATAATTACACGTAATTAAATAATACTCAATATTTTCAAACGAACAGAGCTTTTTATTTTGCTTTTGTAGGATTAAAAAAACCTAAAAAAACCAAAGGCAGGGGGGGGTACCCATTCGTTTTTATCGATATCGACACATTCTGTAGCGTACACCACATCCTTAGTTTGCTTTTGTAGTATGTTGGCATTACTTTTATATCTGTCTCTGTTGGTTGGTTCGAGATCTTAGCCTAAACTGCGAGTCAAAATTGTCAAAAAGCTTGTTTGAAGTCCCGACTCTTAAACGTAGTGTATTATATACTCTTTGAAAGAAACAGGCAATTTTATCAGATGAGGTTACATTAAATTTAAATCAAAGCAATAATTTATAGAATTAAGTAAGGTAGAAAAAGAAAAAGTGTATGTAAAATATGGGTGTCACATATTTTAACGCATCTAGGGAGTGATTGGCGCGAATTGAATGGTAACAGAGTTCATGATGGAGACAGATGAAGTGGGCAAAACCACTTTTTAGATGGTATTCACCACAACATCAATCACATCACAAAACTTATCTTCAATGATTCTGCATAATTGCACATCAACACGGATGCTTGTGCATCCAAATAACTCCACTTTCACTGAACGAAATCAACTCTCAATCAATTTTAGAATTATCGAAAAAAAAAATCTGACTGTCACCACGAAACGCGCCAAACACTCCACTCCTTTTTTCTAATTCTCCCTATAATTTAGGGAAGGCAAAGGGTCTAGACCATACAGCCATGTCTTTAGTGTATATTTTATCTGTAGTCTTCTGAAATAAATGAGTGGGTGAAATGTATGAATGAAAAGAAATGAGTGTGTTTGGCGCGTTTCGTAGTGTCAGTCAGATTTTTTTCGATAATTCTAAAATTGGTTCAGAGTGGATTTTGTGCAGTAAAACTGGTGTTATTTTGATGCACAAGCATCTGCGTTGATGTGCAATTATACAGAATCATTGAAAACAAGTCTTGTGATGTGTTTGATGTTGTGGTGAAAACCACTTGAAAAGTGGTTTTGTCCACTTCATCAGGCACCATCATGATTTTAACGCTAGATGCGTTATATGTGTGACACCCATATTTTAGCGTAAAATTCATTTCATTCATATTTTCATCCATTCGTTATTTCATAAAAGTACAGATAAAATATACACTAAAGACATGGCTGTATGGGATAGAACCTTTGCCTTCCCTAAAATAAAGGGAGAATAAAAAAAATAATTTTATGTTAAAATACGAGTAGGCATGGGCCGTACTTGCAAAACCCCGTACCAGGGCACCCTGGTGCGCCAGCCAACAAATACCAGGGCTGAAAACCAGGGTTCAAAATACTTGCAAGTATTTTCTTAGTGCGTAGGAAAATAGACCTTAACTTGTTACACTAAGGAACACAATCGCATGTATACACCCGACCGTGCTTGGCAGTGAGTAAAATACTTTAAAAGAATTGAAAGTAAAATACTTTAAAAGTATTTCGGGCCACAAACCTCGTTCGTTTACTCAATAAGTAGGAAAAAAATTAGACCTTATCTTGTTAGCATAAGGAACATAATCGCGTGGATAGAACAGAATAATGTTTTGTCCGATTTTTTAATTAGTTTTTGTCTTCATCACCATCATCATCATCGCCAGCCCTTTTTAATGTCCCCACAGATGGGGCACGGGCCTTTCCTATGGATGGAAGAATATAGGGATATTGGGCCATAAACCACCACGCTGGCCCAATGCGGGTTAGTAGGTATTAATTAATGACTGCAGATGCAGCCGCTAGCCAGGACCAACGGCTTAACGTGCCTTCCGAAGCACGGAGGAACTCGAGATAATAAATTTTTGGTCACCCATCCAATGACCGGCCTTAGCGACCATTGCTTGGTTTACGCAATCGCATAGGCTAAGCGCACTATGCCACTGCGCTAGCGAGGTCCTCAGTATATTTGTCTTATTGATACAACATTTTGTATTACAAAATTATCTAGGTATATTGCTCGCGCAATAATGAACTTTATTTATGTACAATAGAATGGTTCAGTTCCATAAAGAACGCAAACATATTAATGTAGTAATTACACTTTGGCGCGCATTATGACTGGTTAGAAGTGGTGCTTAATTTTATGTTATTTATTACGCTTATCTTAAAGACGAAATTTGGTTAAATTAGATAGAACGAGAGTGAGATATCTGTCTCGCTCATTCTGCTTACGCATAGCTACCGATCATACACGACGTGGTTTTCGAGCGCGCCCGAAGACACCTACAAGCCAAGCCGAAGCCACAGCCATCAAGTAAAATACTTTCATAGTAATTTATTCCAAATTAATCTCAACTCCAATACACATAAGGGTTAAAATAGCTTTGACGCCCCAGACTGACAGACGATTGAGCGCGCTCTAGTAAAAATACCTTGAAGGGTTGCAAGTATTTCGGAGCTGAACCCTGGACTTCGTACTTCGAAGCAAAAACCAGGGCTTAAAACCTGGTCGCGTAAATACGCCTTACCTCTAAATACGAGTTGTGTCCAGATCTGACTATTAAACGTAGTGTATACTCTTTGCTGACTAACTCCAATTCATGCCAAACACTTCAATAGATGCATTAAAACTTCACTCAAGTTTACCAGATATATTGACCATGGGTACATTTTCAAAAAAGTTTCACATACATAGTTTCCATACTACACGTTCCACTACCAACATACAATACACATTCAATCATCAGACTAATGAATAGAAGTGTAGTTTTGATTAAGGATGGTTCCAATTTAAAATAATTTGCAATAACTTACAACACCAATAAGTGGATTTTATTTATTTCATTTCCCATACTTAATTTTTTTAACTCATTTCAACTAAAAAAGGTATAATCTCGCCCTTCTATAAGATTCAGAGATTTTAAATTAGATTCAAATTCTCCATTAGTCAGATCTTGCTTAACACATATAAGCAAAGGAGGCTTAGCATCCATAAAATGTATTACAGGAACTTTTTTAATTACTTTTCTTTGTTTAGGGCAGTATAATTCAACTGGTTGTCCAATTTTTTTCTTATCAACATCACAAAAACCAGTAACTTTGGCTAAATTTTTGGGTGTCAAGGCTCTCACTAGTCTTCGCCCTGCTTTACCTGCATTCCAAACTATAAATTCTGTCCATCCACTTAATACACATTTCTCTAATCTTTCCAATTGAAGATGCCATATTCGCTCCCGTGTGATATTTAATGTGGCTCCATTATTGCTATAAGTATAAACTACTAATTCCTGATCCACTCTATGTAAATTACCTCCTAAATCTATATGTTTGTAAAAAAATATGAGGTCTTCTGGAGTCCCCTTACCAGATTCATCAAATCCTCCAACTTTATCAAAAACAGACCTATGACAAAACCATGTAGGCATTAGTAATGTGGGACCATTTGAAGTATAAATTTGAAGATTCAACTGTGCAGAACTTAAGTTGTTGGCCCATCTGATATATCTTGGAGTTGAGTTGATAGGCATTCGTGAAATTCTACTCCCAATGAGAGTCTTGTGATTGTTTGAAGCATATTCCCACTGTAAATATATTCGGTCTGGTAGCATAATATCATCAATATCTTGAAAGCATAAATAACTACCGCTGCTGTTCATAACAGCGCCATTTTTAGCAGCACCACACCCACGAGACTCTGTTGTTCCTGTACCTACAAAACGAACTCCTCGTTGGCTAAAATAAGTATCCCAATGTTTTAAAAGTTCTAGGGTGTGGTCTGTACTTCCGTCATTAAATACAACAATTTCAATACTTAAATTAGTATTTTGGAGTATCGTTTGTGCGGATATGGACTTCATACAATGGTTTATCCATTTTTCACCATTGTGTACAGGTATAATAATGGATATATCACACATTGTAATTACTAATACCAAACAACGGCTTCATTTTACTAAGCACTATAGAAAATTATTCATAAAAATTGATCATAGGATTGACCTTGACCACACAAATTGAATTAAAATTATTTTAATTCAATCTTACTAGACGGACGATATGGCCAAAGAGTATATAATACACTACGTTGATATGGCGAAAATGGACGGACGGAATCAATCAACAATCACTGTCAAAGTCAAAGAGTATATAATACACTACGTTTAGTCAAAGTGACAAAAATCCCTTTCTTTCTGTTGTTTTAAAATTCTCCGTATATTTTAGGGAAGGCAAAAGGTCTGGCCCATACAGCCAAGTCTTTAGTGTATATTTTATCTGTAGTAGTATGAAATAATGAGTGGGTGAAATGTATGAGTGAAATGAATTTTACGTTAAAATATGGGTGCCACATATTTTAACGCATCTAGTGAGTGCTTGGCGCGAATTGAATGGTAACAGAGTTCATGATGATGCTTGATGAAATGGATAAAACCACATTTTATAGTGATCTTCACCACAACATCAAACATATCATGAGACTTATTTTCGATGATTCTGCATAATTGCACATCAACACGGATGCTTGTGCATCAAAATAACACCACTTTCACTGCACAAAATCCACTCTGTAACAATTTTTGAATTAGTGAAAATAAATCTGACTGACACCACGAAACGCGCCAAACACTCCCCTTTCTTTCTTAAATTCTCCCTATATTTTAGGGAAGGCAAAGGTCTAGCCCATACAGCCAAGTCTTTAGTGTATATTTTATCTGTAGTCTTATGAAATAATGAGTGGGTGAAATGTATGAATGAAATGAATTTTACGTTCAAATATGGGTGTCACACATTTTAACGCATCTAGGGAGTGCTTGGAGCGAATTTAATGGTAACAGAGTTCATGATGGTGCTTGATGAAATGGATAAAACCACTTTTTATAGTGATCTTCACCACAACATCAAACACATCATGAGACTTATTTTCGATGATACTGCATAAATGCACATCAACACGGATGCTTGTGCATCAAAATAACACCACTTTCACTGCACAAAATCCACTCTGTAACAATTTTTGAATTAGCGAAATTAAATCTGATTGACACCACAAAACGCTCCGAACACCCTCCTGACAAAAACCAAAGAGTATATAATAGGGTCGATTCTGACCATGGTTCTCTAAACCTAAGACTAATTTGACAACAGTGTTTCTCTGTCATTCTCAATATAGAATGAAAAGGAGAGACTGATATTAAATTTAGTTTTAAGTTTAGAGAATCATGTCAGAATTGACCCTAATACACTACGTACAAAAACCCCAAAACAAAACTTTGGGGTGTTTTTAAAAATGATGAATGGCAAAAGGATTTACTGTTAGTAATTCTACAATACCATTTTTGGACTATTTAGTTTTTTATTCTTGAAATATATCCTAATTTAGAATTAATAAATTCTTAAAAAAATGTGTACTACTGTTGTTGTTGTAATGGTTTCGTAATTTTCGATCAGAGTTCGGAGTCCAAATACAATTTCTTCTCTTATATGTGTAGGCAACGGGATCTATTCCATACAATTCTGTATAATTGTTTCTCCTGCGTCGGCAACAGATTTATTGAAGCTATTTGTTCGGCAACAGCACACAACCGAAACAGATGTCGTTACTGCCCGGCAAAAAATACCATGCCTAAATTTACAAGGATGATCGAAACACAATGGATGATGTCATAGGTACTCAATAATTAAGAACGGTGTCTGACAGCCTAGCTACCTTAAAAAACTTTTTAAAGACAGTTGTTTTGTGTTTTACTGTAATCAGCAGGGGTGTGTATAAAATTAATATGCCATATATTATGAATATTATTAGTAAATAAAATAAATAGTAATTTTTTCACAGGATTGTCTAGAGCTAAAATCATAAGTAACTAAGGTACCTATTTGAGAAGTGTACCCTTTAATTGATTGCTTCAATATGGGTATTAAAGAGGCAAATATATACTTGGACAATCAATTCTGTACTTACTATGCTGGTCAAACTGTAAATGGAAGAATTGAATATGTTTTTGATAGTCCGAAGAAAGTTCGAGGTGAGTGCAAATTTGTAATCACATCCTATCTATATTTATTGAATTTGAAGTGGAAGGTAGAAGTATTACCACTAGAATAAGGACTAGATTTGGGCATGTCCATGTTGCTAGATATAGAGACGCTAGGTGGACAATCTTAAGTCTTCTTCTTCCTGCCCTGTTCCCAGTCTATCTGGGGTCGGCGCAGTATGTTTCCTCTTCCATTCATATGTCAGACGTCATCAAGCCATCCACTCCCTTTTGATTCATATCATCCATCCCACCGTAAAGGTGCTAGTGATGAATGAATGTATAGAAAAGAGACAGAACGGACCATGTCGAGAGACCCATGAACGGAGAGAGTGATTAGAATGACAACATTCCAATCCATACTGCTCAAGGTTTTGGCTAAGGTTTTACAGCCGGCCGCCTGCCTGACACCAACCCTCCTTGGGTACGCTGTTGTTGGTGGTTTGCCCTCCACCATTCGGGTGCTTATTTGTCTACACCGGGCAATCTCCCTTAGTCGACTTTTACGACACCCATGGGATGAGTTGGGGCTGGCCTATTCTACGTTATTTGTTCGCTCCCAGGCCAGCATAGAAGGCAATCTTAAGTACAAACTGGAAAGGTCCATTTGGAAAGAGGAAGGTAGGATGCCCAAAACAGTGATGCGAGGACGACAACAAAACTACAGCAAGAAAGAATTGGAGAACTTTAGCCATAGAAAAGAAAAAAATTACAAATTTGGAGGAGGTCTATACCTTGAAAGGGACCATATCAGTAGAAGAAATAAACTAACTGATATAATGAAAGCGTATTGATTACCAGTAGAACTTGGCTTTATTTAACTTAAAGAAGGAAACTATAATATTAACATCGTAAAATATAAAAGGCACATATGTGTAGCACGACAGTTTTCAAACAATGACAGACAACCGTCTTGTTTCGTAACCGCTTGACAACTGGTCTTGCATGGAGGTTGCTAATCATATGTCATTCTCCCCCGCTTGAGTTTTCACCACTACCATCTACATCTCTAAGGTGGGTTGGAAGCTTTCTGGCACGGAGAGATCTACGTAGGCCACCACTATGAGACAATTCATTAGATGGAGTCGAGTAGGGTTCCCCTTGTTCCACTGTGGAAGGCTGATTCTCTTCTTCCGGATTTCCAGATTCATCTTCAGCGTCGATGGGAAACGGAGCCAATTATCTATTTGACACTGTGGCAGTTTCGCCATCTCTCCGACGGATTACTTTCTAAGAGCTCCACTTCCTCGACTAGGGGATCTGTCGCACATAATTTTTCATTAATACGGGGCCCGGAATCATCCATGAGGGTAGAGAATCGCCATTCGGAGACCTTCTTGGATAGGCAAATAGTCATTCGTGCGAGGTGGCATGAAGTGCAGAGAAGAGAGCGTACACAATGCAATGCTTCCTTTAGGACTCTCCCCCAATTTTCGATTGGCAGGTTCTTGGCGCGCAGACTGAGTTGGATCGTACGCCATAAGGTGCCATTTAGGCGCTCCACCTGTCCATTCCCTTGGGGATTTTAGGGAGTCTTTCTCGAAGACGCTATGTTAGAGTCTCTTAGGAAAACTTTGAATTCCTCCGACATGAACGACGCCCCTCTATCGCTGTGGACGTAGAGCGATTGGCCGAAGGTTTGAAAGAGATTATATTCAATAGATTCGAGTGTGCGCTGAAACGCGGCTACACCATTGGTCACACCAAAAGGTATTTTGGTAAATTGATACAATTTGCCGCAAGCTTCAAATGCAGTATATATTTTCTCTGCTGGGAGGATCGGGATTCGGTGATAGGCGGATTGCAAATCAATTTGACTGAATATTTTGTATTTCGCGACGTCACTTACGACTTTTCCGATGTGAGGTAGAGGGTAGGCGTCTAGCTCTGTGTAGTTATTAATCGTCAACGAGTTATCTATTACTAAACGTTTCTTATGAGCCCCTCCACCTACTACTAGAACCTGCGCCCTCCAGGGTGAGATGCTTGGTTCTATTATCTCGTCTTTGATGAGCTTGTCCACTTCTTGCGTGATAAACTCTTCATCTTCTTTGCTGTAACGTCTACTTTTGACGGCGACCGGCTTGATATCGTGCATGAGATTTGTAAAAACAGATGCCGGTGGCACAGAAGCTTCTAGTGGGTTGCATATTTCCAAGGGTTCTTTCGGGCCACCAAACATAAATTCGAGTTTTGAGTGATCTCTTAATAAATCGTGGCCTATGGGCATGCGGCAGAAATAGCCCCACTGCAAGATGGGCCGTCGGAGCTGTCGCTGTCTACCATTCTATCAGCAGGGATAGCGTTGCTGGAGTTCGCTGAGGCAAACGCTCGCGAAGTGGCCTTTCTTCGAGCAAAGTTGACAAAAGACATTATTCGCTGGACACTTAAACCTCTGATGTACATTTCCTCCGCAGAAGAAACAATGTCTCGTCGACTGTGATGATCTATAGGCAGGAGTAGGAGCAGAAGAGGGGGAATAGCGTGCTGACGAGGGCCTGGCTGCGGCTAAGTTGGATGGTTCTGGGTTGGAGTTGATAGAGCTAAGTTGTTGAAACATGTTGCCGGCGTTGCTACTTATAGTGATGGAATCCTTTTCCGCAGTCTCGAGAGTGACAGCTTGGTTAAGCGTCTCATCCAGGGAAAGTTTGCTGTTTTCCAGGAGGCGTTCCCTTATTCTTTTAGACTGGAGGCCAGAAATGAGGGCGCTGCGAATGGCCTGTTCTCCATGTACTTTAGCGGTAACGGCTTCGAAATTGCAGTCCTGCGCACACAAGCGCAAAGCTCTTGCGTATTCAGCTATAAATTCATCAGCGCGTTGCTTCCTATTGAACAGGACGTGGCGAGCGAGTATCGTGTTTTTCGCTTTCACATAGATACCGTCTAAAGCCTTTACATACTTGTAATCGAGGCTGATAAGTGATTCACTAATATTTTTAGCTTAAGATTATCAGGAGTACCTTCAGTGCATTCTTCCGCAAGGAAGCTTTCGAAGGTTGATTTCCAGTAGATCCATTTTGAATCGGAGTCTTGGGAATCAGGGGGCCTACTATAATCCAACGAGAATAGAAACTGCGGCCGATATTTCGAGTGTTTCCTACTATAATTCTTTATCGGACCGAAACTTCGTTCGAACAAAAATTTATTGGAAATTTCAAATTTGACATACATTAGTTCGGATTTTTAAACTCAAATAAACGAAACCAAAATTGTTACCTTTTGATTTTCGTAAGTGTGAATTTCGTGTGAAATCCTTCTAAATGGTATCGAGTAAAATCCAGGCTGCAATGCGTGAAGAACGTTTAGACCGTGGCTGGAGTATAATAATATGTATATTCATAATTATAACATATATAAATGAAAATTAATTTATTCATCTGCATTAATATTTCTGCATATTAAAGCGGCAATCAAATAATTTACTTATTTAATCAAATGTTACTTGTCAGCGCCCATATTCAAATTGCTACTAAGAAATGCTTGTAGAATGAGCACTGTGTTAGCGCAGTGCTTTAAAAGAAATTTTAGAAACATTTTTAATAATTTATTACGTTACTTGAAACGTGTAGTATACTGTCCTCTTGAACCCTTCTTAGTACTATCATCTTTGCTTGAAACCAACTAAAGAGTTTGTATAACTACTTGAAAGTGTTAACTAACTCCGTGTACTGTAGGTACTAATACTTGTCTATTCCAACTTAAATTAATATGTTAACTTACTATAACTTGAGATGAAAACTACCAGCACACCATGGACCCACCGCACGGGCGCCGGGTCCATAGTGTGGCAGAGAGGAGAGTCAGTGGCAGCGCTTGGGACTTGTGACCCAAGTGTAGGTTTAATGGGGCCCCTTGACAACTAGTTAACATTCACCTCCACCACCCCGACCTCTCTCTGCTGAGTCAGTCAGGAAGTCTCGACAATATCAAAGTCGACTTATTTTAACAACTGCCGTAATACCAAATTACAATACAAAAACGTTAGAAAAATAGTACAATAATTAGCGATTCTAACAAAAGTATAGAAACTTTTTAGTTGGTTGACAACCAACGAATATTGGTACTATACGGTTAATTTACATTGACTAAGGTAATGCGTATAATCGTAGCATAAACAAGTACTCTTAAAATTATTCGTTGGAGCATCCGAACATGTATTAGAGTAGGCTCACTTTCAAAGTTTCGTTTTATTTTCGTTTGATTGACAAGTTTCGTTCGGAGAATTATAGTAGATCTCCTGGTTCGGTGTCAAATTTTTCAGGTCGTAGATATTTTGCAAGAGGCGATGATTTTGTTTCCACAAATATTTTAAGTTAAATAAATTGATATAATGAAAGCGTATCGATTAGTAGAACTTGGCTTTATTTAACTTAAAGAAGGAAACTATAATATTAACATAGTAAAATATAAAAGGCGGACATATGTGTAGCACGACAGTTTTCAAACAATGACAGACAACGTCTTGTCCAAAGAGAATACAATACTACGTAAGACTGGTCTTGTCTAGTAACCGCTTGACAACCGGTCTTGCATGGAGGTTGCTAATCATATGTCACTAACTATACTAACACTAGGAATAAGTAATTATTAACTAATAAAATTAATAAATTTAAATCACTTAAATGTAACCAGCTCAGATATGGAAAAATAAATTCCTTTATTATTATTATAAATAGCTAGCAATTGCTTTGATGCACAAGGACTACTGCAGTCCATTCCTAATTATATTTAGGTACTCAGAATCTATTTTGTGGGAAAGGAGAATTGTATTCTGGTTAGCAACTTTTGTGTCTTCTAACTGCCGCACTCAGAGACGTCAATTAACTTTAATGAGTACTTAATGTCAAAAATTTTCATTCAAATCTAGACCATGGACCCTGCAAGAATAGCGACTAGTTTTGAATTGTCATTTTTTGACGTTAAGGACTTATTAACGTTATTTGACGTCTCTGAGTGCGGCAGTTAGACTATTAAAAATTAATATAAAAAATGTAATGTACTTCATGGGCGATGAATTAGGCGACTAAGGATAAAACAGTGATGAGGAATGGGCAGCAGCATTCCTCTTAAACCTCGTAGCAATAATACTGCAAATGATGTGCCCGATCGATCAATTTGTAGTACATCTCTAGATCTTAATTGAAAATCCCTTTTTTTAGTAATGTTCTTGTAATCTTGAATAAATAGCTAAATTGATTAATTTCTCACTACTTATCTTGTTTTAGGGATTAATGTTACATTTAAGGGTGAAGCCCATACTGAATGGCGTGAAAATAAGCAAGAAGAGAACTCCCAGGGCAAAACTGAATCTACTGACACAATGCATACAGGGAATGAAGAATACTTTAAATTCTCGAGTTACCTGTTGGGAAGTGGTTCAGGTTAGGCAATCGCAATCAACAACTGTTACAGTAAAATGTTATAATTTTTACATTTATTTTTGATTTTTCACAGGAAATGAGATAGAAATACCAGCTGGGAAGCATGTTTATAACATTACATGTACATTGCCTCCAGTATTACCATCTTCATTTGAGGGAGAATTTGGTTATGTCCGATACACTGTAAAGGTGACTTTGGACCGTCCCTGGAAGTTTGATCAAGAGACTAAAATGGCTTTTACTGTAATAAATGCTTTGGATTTGAATCTCAATCCATCATACAGGGTATGATACATATTTGTGTATTAAGTGATGTATGTTATTATATTAATTGGCGAAACGTGGGTGCTGGTTCACCTCTGCCTACCCCTTCGGGGATATAGGCTTGATTTATGTATGTATGTTATTATATTCAAACACATTAAAAACTTTATGTAAAAAAAGCAATTAATGCTTGGCTTGTGTAAAACAAAATTGTAGTATTAATATTATGTTATTAAGTTGAAAAGTATAATTTTAAAATTATTTTAAATTATCACACAGGAACCAATACATATACAGCTAGAGAAAACATTTTGCTGCTTTTGTTGTGCTTCACCACCATTATCAGTGGATGTACGTGCTCCAGTGTCTGGCTACTGCTCTGGCCAGGTGATACCTGTACAAATAGACATTGAAAATAAAAGCAATGTGCAACTGCACCTTGTAAAAATATTTTTGCGAAAGGTATATTCCATCATTTATTTATAATTATTATTACATAACACATTGGGGGCAAGATTGCCTCACACCGGTATTGATCATGCAATGACGTACACTACTTTCACAGTTATTTTACCTCTGACACTTCTCATCATCCTGGTCTTACATATGGAAATGTCATAAAGGATCCTTCCATGTCCTCTATGGATCCTCCTCTCGCATATGACCTAAATTGAATAGTCAGAGGTAAAACAACTGAACAGAGTGTAGTCGTTTTGCTCTATATAGTGAAAATGGGGAGAGGTGTTCTGTCTGATAACAGTTTCTGTATTTTGTTTGTTGTTTATTTTAGGTGGTAACTTATAGAGCTAATTCAGCAACAAAGAAGTCTAAAAATGTAATTTTGACTGTCCAAGAAGGACCTGCTCCAGCTGGTACAACCAAACATTGGAACTTGAAACTTGAGGTCCCTCCTATGCCACCCTCTAATCTTGTTAATTGCGGTATAATTGATTTAGATTATGATTTTAAGGTGAGATAGTTTTGTTTTTTTCAATTGTATTACCTATTGGAAATATTAATATGAGTAAATAAATAGGTATTATTTTGAAAATTATTACCTTAATCTTAATTTTGTCATGCTGCATATGAAATAAATTGATTACTTTCTTTTTTAGGTGGAATGTGTAGTATCAGGAATGCACATGAATATGAGTGATAAGAAATATATAACAATTGGCACTGTGCCGCTTGTGTTGGGAGGTCCAGTAGGTGGAGACAACAATTCACAGTATTCTCCCAGCCAGCCAGCAGTGTTGCCTATGCCTCCAGGACAGCCAGCCCAACCTATTGTATGTTAAGTTCGAATAAAAACTAATTTTAAATGCATTTAAAGTTCAGCAAAAAAGTTCTAAACTATTATTTTTGTTAGCTGGCAACACTGTATTTATCGATTTGGTGTTTTACTATGTAAACAAAATTTATTTGGTGCTCCAGTCTTGCCATAATAATATAAACATTGCAGTGGTGCGCCTTCTTTTTCCTCTGTTTAATTTTTAGACAAATTGTAGAAACATAATTAATTATATTTTAGCATCGGCAACTAACACCAACACAATGGTTTTTATTAATCGTATTTTTGTTTCTCAACTTTATTACATGAGATTAATTTGCCTAGTACATAGTAAAATATGTATACTATATCAAACCTTGTCTTCTGATAGGTACCATCAGCTCCTAATGGAGAATCAGGTCCTGGAGGTTGGGTTATGCCGGGACCTCTGCCAGCTCAACCACCATACCAGACCTTATATCCAACACTTAGTAAGTACTTTTTGTATTTATTAACCAATAATATAGGTAACTAGAATCATTCATTACTTATCTAATCCTAATATTACATGTATACATAAATCACGCCTATTTACTAGGCAGAGGTGTAGAGAACACACAGTTCTCAGTCAGTCAGAGGTCTACAGACTCGTGCCCATAGATAGACTCGACTATCTAAAGAGGTCATATATTTTTTATGGGCTTATTAATCAAATTTTGAGAATTTATTGGATATTTTTATTTCAGACCAACCTGTGTATAAGGAGTCTCCCTATACAGCTAGAACTATTCAAGATCGAGGCGATACTAATTATACGACTATAGCTGGACCAAGTAAATTTGCGCCATACTATCCAACTTACGCTGCCGTCCAACCACCACAATTACCTCAATAAACTGCATTATACCTCTTTTTGAGCTTATTGGCATTTTCGATTACAATGTAAGGTTAAGTGAGCATAATTTATTGAGCTGCGAGTTACAATTTAGTTGCGCAATATAATAAAGGCAGCGTTCCCGCTACCCAGTAATACAAATGAAATTAAATTCACCTTACTTTGTTAATTTGTTTTTTACTAAAAGATTTTTTTACTATTTCTAAATAAATATACACATTTAATTTTTTACAAATATAAATTAATCGAATCTCTTATTGTTGCTAGGCCGTCCAATAATATTGTTTGTTAATAGTTTTTATGGTAGATAGTATCAAGTCGCACAAATTAAAATCAAATTTGGTGCATTACTTGATCAATCAGTCTCAGTATTCTTTTAAACATATTTCGAATAGTAGTTGTATTTTAATTAACACATTTAAATTATGTAGCTTTGTTAGTATATTGGTGTTATTTTATTTGATATTATACTATATTAATGTTGAATAGTTAGTTACCGAAAATGCATTTATATTTGATCAACCATATTTTAGAGGAACATTATGATTATTAAAATAATAAAAATAAATTGTGTTATTTATGACAATATCTTTATTGATTTTCCTTCACAAAAGTAACTATAAAATAAGTTGTCCCACAAAATATGTAGGCTATGGATAGACAAAAATAAAATACATCACATAAAATAGACGAACAGAAGATTTCATTAAAGTTAAATTTATCCATAATTTTATGTGAAATGACAACCTAGTACGTAATATTACTACAGAAACAAGAAGTTCATAAGACAATGTAAGGATTACAGAGTGGGGTTCTAACTTGTGAGGTTAAAATCACATTATTATCACATTTTTTTTCTAGAATGGACTCTAAAAATATAACCATACATAAACTATACAGTAATCTAAACCTATTGCAACTATTATGCCATACCAGCCTTGTTAACTTGTTTTATTACGATAGTAAAAACAAAACTTGCATCATAATAGTGTCAAAGGCTGATTATCTACTGCTGCTACATATAGAAAATTAATGTTTTACTAAAGACAACCTGTTACATCTATAGCATTAGCAGACGAGAAACTGTCATCAGATTTAGTTTTATAGACACAGTTATCAGATTTTTACTAACAGTTAACATATATAATCATAAACAGTTTATGATTAAATGAATTGGTACTATTAATGAATATACTAATACATAATAATGTTTCGAACATATACACACAGGTGTTAAATTTCCATAATTTTTTCAAGTGTGTGGATGGTGTGATGACTTCTGACCGATATGAACGGAAGAAGAATCATACTGCGCCGACTCCAGTTAGATTGGGAGCAGGGCAGGAAGAAGACAGAGGTGTTAGAGAGTATAGAGAGATTATTGCGTTTCAAAGGCTCGACTGATTATGATTTACATTTTAATTCAGCAATTTTGGTTCTGATAGTACTAGTAGTGTGTACGTATACGTGCAGTACGCTAGACGTACTTGGTTGGTTGGTCGTGCTATATAAGATTGTTGCTCAGTTGACAGGTGTGAGGCGATGGCATTTTGGAAATTCATATTAGTCTTCGCGTTCAGTCCACATGCACTTTTTTGCTGTTTTCCTTTCTAGTTGCTCAAGGTCTCACCTCTTAAGTATACTTTGACTATCTAACTATACGAATCGAATAAGCTAAGCAATTCAAAAATACGTGTAAATTGACTTTATTGTTCATACTACAACAACAATTGTAAGACAAAATTTCCTCGTCTGCTTATGACATAATAAAATACATAAAAATGGCAAACTATGAATTTTACTAATTTTAAAATGAACATAATATAAGAAGGAAAAACAATGATGTTGTCTTCATATTTAAAATTAATTTTTGACTACATTTCAGTGGACATGTTTTGATACCATGAATGCTAATATGAAGATGAGAACCACCTTGGGTTGAAAACAAATGACGAGTAATATGTATGTATACATATCATTTATAAAACTTTCTAAAAGTGATCTTTAAATTGTTTGATTTTCTGATAACATAAAAATATAAGATGTAATTTATATCCAGATGCAAGCCACTTTATGTTTCTAGTCCCATAAATTGGAATTATAAGATGCAGATTGGGTAAAAATGGTAAGACACCATAATCACAATTCCTCATTATGGTAGCCCAAGTAAAATTAAAATAAAACTTACTCATTAATTAAACTTTTAATGACAATGAAATGCAGTGAGTATTGCTGACTTCATGCATTAGGTAAGTGACTGAATTTCTCTGAAAATTATTCAAACGTGTTCACTAGTAGATAGTAAATTGAAATAAGTGATAGTGGAAAGCTTACATCGTTTTAATATCTATATACTCACTGCAGCATTTATTTCAAGTCTGTTATTAAAGTGAACTCTCTACTTTTTTTTCTATCCCTGTAACAAATGATGAATTTTACGCATCAGAATGGTTGGCGCAAGTACGCTCCGCGTATGTAACCGGGATGCCTTTTTCTGACACATTTTCTAAGTTTTAGAATAATATCACTCGTCGGGTCGACGTGCGAGGAGTGAGCGGTCGGATCCCGCCGCCGGCGCAGGCGCGAGGACGATTCCCTGGCGGGGGACGCTCCGTCTGCTCGTCCACCCGGGCTCAGCTCGTCGTCAGTGAGGCGTGCGGGGCGCGTCGGCTTCTCGTCGGTACCGTGTCCGGGTCCACCCCGGAGGAGTGCGGTCGGGTGTGCGGCGCGGCCGTCGGCGGTCCGGCCGGCGCCCTCAGTACTGGCTGCAGCGCGCGCGGAACCCGCCCTGGTACGTGGAGTCCTGGGAGAGGAGCCCGTCGGGCTGCGAGGGGCAGTCGGGCGCGGCGGACTCCTG